>JAOXYD010084088.1:0-12233 GCA_028565735.1 Pinacopodium congolense
TAGAGAGCTTATTCTAGGTTGCCTCGTGATTAGGGATAGGTTTTCTATCGTATAGGACCTATCTAAAAATGGCGGAACTGAGGGTTTGAGAGCTTGTTTGAACCTATAAGCTAGCATCTTACACCAATCGCAATTTATCTATTTCGATGATCGATTATAAGTCTAGAATTCCTGATATATCTTCCACCCATCTTTCGTATTTCTTGTTTGTTTCTTATTTGTTTTTCTTTGATTCATCATTTATCTAAGGGTTTTATTTTCTTTTTGGAAACATTAGAAATAGCAATTCACTCTAGCTCTCTGTGGGATCGACCCTGACTTGCCATAACTACTTAGTTAGGTTAGTTAGGTATTTTTATTATTTGGTAGCTTACGACGAGCTCCATCAATAATAGGCAAAAGTGTAATTGAAAATATAAAATTTTTAATGTTTTTATTAAGGAAATAGAACTAATATCATTATATAAAGTGGCATTGCTATAGATATAAGGCAACATAATTTCTTGATTAGGCAATAAAATCAATAATATTGCATTAAGTTTTAGCTAAGGGCTTATTTTGTATGGCTTCTTTCTTTGGTTTTGGTTTCTTGTTTTTCCAAGCATAGAAATCGAAAAAAATAGCATAAAAACTGAAAAAAAAAAAAACAACACACTAATACAACACAGAAACAAAAAAAAGAACACAAAAACCCAAAAAAGACACAAAAACTAATAAAAAAACATAAAAATCACAATTTAAAACTACAACCAACAATAGTAACAAACGCGCCTTAAGGCAACATAATAATTTTAAACTATAATAACAATATTGAATAGATATAGTAACAGTTTGAGTCTTTACAAGGCAATGTATCTAATAACAAAAGCAATAATTTATTGTTCTTTTACTAACAATGACATGTTAATGTAAAAGCAAACCGATGTAATTAAGTACTCAATAGTCATACATACATTAATATTCATAAATGCATCAACATATAATGTTAAAAGAAGCCTTACGTACATTAATGTGTGACATATCCTAAATACAATAGTTAAACTAGGGACTTGTAAAATTCAACGTTTGAAATATCCAAAATAAAATAGCTCAAATTTATTAGTTAAACATGCACCTATATTTATCTTCTTCTAATCCATATGGAGTATATATAAGTACATTACAAAAATTCAAAACAAAACCAATACGTATGGCACTTCATATTGATTCATAAAGTATCTCCTACTTATCCAGACCTAAACGTAACCTTCCTACTAAAAAAAAGAAATAAGAAATAGATTAGAATTATTCTAAAAAAATTACTCTAATAGATAGAATATAGGATGAATTCTTGTCTAACCATAGTTGACTAATGAACCAAATTGACCACTATTTATAACTATCACCAACTTGTTATAAACCTTATAAGAATGCTATGCAACTATTTTCTAAGCTTCCGTTCAGGGTAAGATCTCATATTACATAAGAATTTGAAGCATCTAGTAATAAGATCTCATATTACATAAGAATTCAAAGCATCTAGTATTTCCTAATAGCCATTGAAACATTTATTGTAAATATTTGACTTCTTAATGAATGAAATATGGTAAATATACATTCATCATGCCTACCGTTAGATAAAGACTCCACTAGAATGGCCATGAATCTTTCTTGTTAAGCTGGCTAATGACTAATAAAGAAACCATGATGAAGATGTGTAAGTGTTAGGAAATCAAATGTAAAGCAAATTTTCGTAAAAAAAAAAGAACATAAAGGGGTCAATCACTTATGTCATATTTTCATAACTAAATAAGGGGTCAATTACTTTTACAACAGTTATGGTGTTACAAAATAATGTAAAACTACCTCAATAATTCACAAAGGCATTAACCATATACTTATATAAAAATAAGAGTGCATTGTTGCATCATATTAAATTCACCAAAGAGGTGTTATAGCAAATCAAATTAAGAAAACTTATGGATGTCAATCCAAAAAAAAAAAACTAAGAATTGATAAAGCTATCAACTTTTCTCAAAAATGATGACAAATAAAAAAAGAAGTTATATAATAAATAAGCCAATCACAAAGCAATAGAACCTAAAGACAAGACAATTAAAAGAACATAAATTTGATACCATCTTCAAATAATTCATTTGAGTAAGCATACAAGTAATTAAAACTACAATGAAGGCATATACTTGTAGATATATAAGCTTATCCATACCTAAAAATGTTAATTTTAATGCAATCTCAAGTTCCTTAATAACAAGTTATAGACTAACTTTCCACAAATGAGGAAGAATTAACTAATGGATAAAGAATTAAAGAAGTCACAAATTTTTATCATATACATATTGACAAAGACCCATAAGAGAACAAACTCCACTATAAACCATTATATATGTCTAGCCATAATCAGGGATGAAGTGGAATATAAGACCAAATATATATGTTATAATCAGAGCTATATAAAATAGAAATGTTGGAAGAAAAGAAAAGATATAAAATAGCTTATTTTTAGCCAAATTCCCAAAAAATTTCCTTTACTTGGAGACACATACAAAGGGAAAGAACAAACATCATAGAAGAAAGAAGCCAAGACCTTCCAAATGCTCTTAACTAGATCATTAATCCTATTCCACCAACTAAATTGTGACCACTCACATTCTTAACCACCCAAAAATCAAGTGCTACAAGAAGAATATTGACCACAAAATGTGGATAAGACTCCTTATGATCTTTAGAATGTTAAGAAACCTAAGATTAGTTATTTTAAATTCTTTGGGTTCAAATTTTATATTCTAATCACTAGGGATAACTTAGGAAAGTTTAATTCTCGATCAAGGTATTTTTGTAGGATATTTTTGATTAGTAGAAAATATAAAATGTTTAATAAAAGAAACCATGTCATTGAAGAATCTATACCTATAGTGTTTGATGAGACTAACCTTTTTAAAGGTAAGAGAGATCTTAAAAATGATGATGTAAGCTTGTCCAAAGAATTAGAAAAGTTAGCCATTGAAGAAGAAAAAGAAGATGAATAAACTATCCTATAAGAGCCAATTATTGAACCAAATGAGAAAAGGTACGGTGAAGCCTTGCCAAAGGATTGTAAATACAAGAAAGATCATCAATCGAATTCAATAGTGGGCGATGCTCAATAAGGGATAACCACTCGATCTCACTTTAAAATTTTGTTTCATCTTGCAATTATTTCTCAAATTAAGCTTAAAAGTGGAGAAGGAACATTAGGTGATAAACTTTGGATATTTGCTATGAATAATGAGTTAAATTAACTTGAAAGAAATAAATATAAAATTTAGTACCTATGCCAAAAAATCATCCAATTATAGGCACAAAATGGGTCTTAAGAACAAGTTAGATAAACAAGATAACATTGTAAGAAACAAGGCTAGGTTAGTAGTTTAAAGGTATAACTAAGAAGAAGGTATAAATTATGATGAAACATTTACTCCTGTAATTAAATTAGAAGCAATTAGGCTTTTACTTACATTTTCACCATATATGGGTTTCAAACTTTTTTAAATGGATGTTAAAAGTACATTCTTGAATTGTTTTACATACGAAGAAGTATATGCAAAGTAATCTCTTAGTTCTGAAAAATAAGATGTGCTCGAACATGTTTTTAAACTTACTAAAACATTATATGGCTTAAAACAAGATTCTACAACATGGTATGATAAATTAAGTACATTTATCCTAGAAAATATTTTTATTAAAGAAAAATTAGACACTACTTTGTTTACTAAGAAAGATAAGATGATATTTTGATTATTCAAATATATGTTGATAATATTATATTTGATGCTCCTAATAAGATTTTTTGTCAAGATTTTTTAAAGTGTATAAGTAGGGAATTTGAAAGGGGCATGATGGATGAATTGAACTTCTTCCTTGATCTTTAAACTAAACAAATGAAGGAAAATATATTCATCGATTAAGGTAAATACAGTAAAGAATTACACAAGCTCTTTAAAATGGACTAAACCAAACATCTAGGCATGCTTATGAGTATATCCTTTAAGTTAAATAAGGATGATGAAGGTAAAATAGTAGATGTTAAATAATATCGAGATATGATTGATAGTTTATTATATCTCATTGCTAGTAAAATCGATATAATGTTTATTATATGCTTATATGCTTATATGCTATAGTTATTATTTATTTATGGCCTCTATGTTAGAATTACTTGAGGGATTGAGAGGTGGTGGTTTACCTTGTGACAAATGTCTGCGACTTAAGTCTTCTTATTTAAAAATTGTGAACTTATCCGGTACAAAGCTGTACATTAACACTCAATTTTTCTGAGTCAGTTGTTTGATTTATGATTTATCATTCATGGAATTCTTTGGTACCCTAGAGACATATTTTTTGATTTAGTTGGGTATTTGGATACAGATTATTCGGGCATTTTGTTAGATAGGAAGAGTACATTTGATGTATGTAAATTTTTAGGCAATGCATTAATATCTTGATTTAGTAAGAAATAAAATTTGGTAGCATTGTCTATTGTGTAAGTTGAATATATTGTCATAGGTAGTTGTGGCACACAAATTCTACAGATTAAAAAACAACTTAGGGATTATAGGATTGAGTTTAATAATAGGACCTATTAAATGTGATAATATAAGTCCAATTTACCTAAGTAAAAATCCCATTCAATATTATAGGATAAAACATATAGAAATTCAATATCGTTTTGTTAGAGATCATGAGCAAAAGGGAGGATTTTAAGTTAGAACTTGTGGATACAATGTATCAACTAGTCGATATTTTTACTAAACTAATGAATGATGATAGGTTTTGTATAATTAAAAGAGACTTAGGCATGATAGATAGCAACTCATTACGATAAATCAAATGTCTATTATTTTCTTAATGGTTTTTTTGCTTATTTGTATATTTATATTTATATTTTTGATAATTTAAAAAATTAGAATAATTATATGTGATATTATATCTTACTTAGGGGGAGTCTGAGATCATAATACATTAATTTAAGGGGAGTATGATTTTTAGTGAACTTAGGAGGATTTGTAATAATTTAAGCTTGTAATTGGTTGTATAATTAAGTTTGAAATTTAGAAGTTTGGAAAATTCATTTTTTAAAATTTGAATTTGTTGATATTGTTATTATATTGTAATTAATTTAGGGAAAGTAAGTAAAACTTGAAAATGTTTGTTTGTTTTAATATGGAATTGTGATTTTGTGTTATGATATTGTTTAATATAAATTTATATTATAATTGTTTTTATTACTTTTGATATTATATAAATGGGAGTGTCTTTGAATAATGTATAAATGGTATTTAGTGACTTTTAAGCGGTACTAGATGCTTTGGTATTTGTTTTGATTTTATAGTTTATAATATTACATAGTTTTGTCATCATAAAAAAAGGGGAGATTATGATGATCAAGTGGAAACAACTTAAGTTAAAAGACCAAGTTAGAGTTTGAAGATATTTAAAATTGTATTTTTTAATGTAAGTTTTACTTGATCTCATTATTATATTTAAATGGCTTATTTCATGGATAATTACCTTCATGTTTATTATATATATATATATATATTGGAAAATAAAGAGGAAATGTGTGGGAAAATTTTTAAAATAATCTTCTTAATGAATAAAAATATTCTGGGGAATTTTTAATTTATGTATGAATTAAGAAAAGGTTTTGAATTGTTTTAGATTGATTTGAAAGTATTTAGTTGTATTAAAAAAGTGAAAAATCAGATTCATTCAGTCAAAAGTAGTATGTTGTTTTCTGTATAACTGGTTGATAAGTATAATGAATTACTGATTGACCAATGCAATATGCTAGTTGACTGATATATACAAGAATCATACACCAATGAGAAAAACCAATGAGAACATGAATTAAATGTTTTTAAACATTGCATAATAATCATATATGGTTAGTAGCCCAATTTTTTTTTACTATAAATAGGCGCATTAGGGAGTGTGTAATACACTTAAAAGTTTTGAAATAGATTTGAGTATGAATTGAATCATTTTGAGTGTGTGTTTATGAAGTTTAATTGAGTTTTATATAAATTTTTATGAAGTTTATGAAGTTATTTATGCATCATATTTCAAGTGATTTTTGAGCCCTTTCCAAACACTTTGCAAGATAATTGAAACACTTTTCAAGCATATTTTTTAGGGTTATGAGTTGTGAATTGAAAAAATTATGAAGGTTACACTAAAACCCTAAAAAAGGGACCATAATTGTTCAGTTGATTATTGAGATAATAGAATATCTAACGAGGCATTGGAGAGTAGACATAGGTGTATAGATTGATACCGAACTATTATAAATTTAGGTTTATACCTTCTTCCCATAATTTTTTGTTTTCAAGTTTTATATTATTTATATTATTTATATTGCTTTTTGAAATTATTATAAAGCTTCTGCATTTATTTAGAGAGTGTTGTGAAATTAGGATATATTAAATTAAAAAATTTTAAAACACCCAATTCATCCTCCTCTTAGGTGCTAAATAGGACTGCTAACCCTAAATATCCATATGAAAATGAATAAAAGGCTTACAACTACTTATATAACTTAAATGGGAAAATAATTAAGTTTACTTTACTTTATGAAAAGCATCACAAATATGGTTAATCTTATTAAGAAAGGAAAACTTCAATAAACTATATAGTTTCTTATAAGGTAGGTGATCAAGGTATTGATATCATAAAATTAGGTTAGACTGAAGTGTGCATTGATTTGCAGGTTGGTGCCCTTCTTCCAGTTGATGTATGCCACCTTGAAGATTACCCAGTAAGTGACAAAAATATTATAGAATAGTTTAGGTCTTTGATAAATTTGACTATAGATAAAAGGTTCTAAGTGGAATTAGGTATGCAAATGCATCTTTTAACTTGATGTTAAGTGTGACGTAGGTTTGTTCAATTTGTGACATTTCTAGTTCTATAGCATTAGGTATTTCAACATAAAGATAAGAGGAAATACTTTTAGCACAAACAAGCATTTTATAATCACCAACTAAGTGATATGAAGCTTTACTATCAATAATTGAAGGTTTAGTCTCATATCTACTATTACCTACAATGTTTTCCAAGGTTTCATTACCACTGATTCATTGATAATGCACTACTCGTAATAGTTTTGATATTTGTTATATTGTTAGTTCTTGAGACGACATTCCCTTATAGGTTGGTGTTGTGTTTAATTATCACAGTTATATTATTAGTATGTCCTTGCTTCTAATCTATGTTATGATCAGTTCTTATGTGTTGATTGTTTAGAATTTCACTCTGTCCATGTTATGGTCTCTTTTGATCAGTTTGTTCTTCGATTTGCTGTAAAACCTAAAATTTTAAAACACTCTCTTTTAAGATGCCCATTCTTCCCATAATGATCATAAATATTTTAATAATTATTTCCATCCTATCTAGTTTGTATTTTTGAGTTATCATACTTTGTATAAAAAGTCACACCTTTGAATGTGATTTATTGTTATTGTCTTTATGCAGCTTTTTGTTCTTCTTGTAAGATTAAGGAAAACATTTTACTTAAGGTTGCTGTTAGTTTCATGGATAGAACGGTTGATAGAAAAAGGTCAAAGTTACTATTTAATCCCAATAAAAATTAATGTGCAATTTTAGTCTCTCAATGTCGTTGATGGTCCTTTACAATAGTACAAGTGCAAGTTGGCATGGGATAGCGTATCTACAATTCTTCCTACAAGGTTTTGAATTTTATGAAAAATTGAAAAAATAATTCCTCATCTCCTTAAACTATATTAAAGAATTCTTTTCAAATTTTGTATAAGTGTAAAGTATTGTTTTGTCCATATCTCTTACAAAGTTAATTTCGTATATCACAAGCAATTTCTGTGTATAGTATACTCTCTTAAATTTCTTTCTCTAAAGAGTTCTAGATTTACGCCTTTGTCATTGTGTCATTCTTTTCCTAGAATTAAACATATGTTGAGTTTTGTCTCATTGGGATAAGGTTCCATCAATAAAACCATCCTTTCCTTTTTTATACAAGGTTATTTCCCTAGAACTCCTCCATATAGCAAAGTTGTCATCAATGTAAGGTATTGCTACAAATATCAAACTTGGATGATCTAAAAGATAAAGAATGTATAGAATCACTTATCTATTTTCAATATGTATGAATCAATTTCACTTTCTCTAAGAATAAATATTATTATAATGGGGCAGTGATACGAGGAGGTAATGATTGGATGGAGAGAAAGTGGCCAGACTGATGCAAACTGGTGATGGCATTAAGCAATGTGATGCTGGCAATGACTTCCTAATCAAATGCAAGTGCAGTGGTTAAGTGGAGACAATAAGCGGTGCTACTGGGTGAAGAAGAGACATTATTACTTTTGGATTTCGATTATTATAAAAACATGTAGTGGCAACTATTATACAATGGCATGGTTAGGAAAAGATGTATTCCTTCGATAGCAAATAGTACTTGGCTTGGACACGGTGGTGTTGGAAGCAAAAAGAAGAAGTTATGAAAATGATAGTGGTTGGGTGGAGATGCTCTTATTGACAATTAGGAGAGGCTAAAAGACAGGAATTGTAGGTGATGATTTTTTTTTTATTTTGTGGATAGTTCAATACATTTACTCTGATAACATGAAAACTTTTGATATTGGGTAAAACACCCAATATGCATATACTTCAATATGGTTTGATAATATATATATATATTATGTAAAATAAGGAAAAATGTAAATGAGGAAATAAAGTAATTAAAATAGATTATATATATAAGACAATTAAAAAATTTGAACATATTAATAAAATATTTTTAACACACTAGACATTGTTGCCTGTACTTTTCTCTCACCAAGATCGAGTTGACAACCTAATTTAAAATACTTAACTCCTCTCAGGCTTGCTCAAATGTTGTTAATGCTTGTACCAATTTGGAACTTCATCTTGTTAATGGATCATTTTAACAAACCCCTTGATTTACTCTTACATGTTGATGAATATGACCCATGTTTATGTTACGAATTAGGGATTGGAGAAAGTGAAAGGGGGAGATGACAACGTCTAGCAGAAAGAGGAATTTTATTACCCTTTAGTATGAAACACATCATTTCGTTAAGCTGTTTAAATATAATAAGACACATGTGAGTCACATGACTACTAAGATATAAACAGACTAGTCATATGATTCATAAGATAAAAACAGACTCTTTAACTCCCTTAAAACAGATTGATTTGGTATCAATAAATTGAAATAGAATTAACTCTTCTCTCTCCTTTCCTCTTGCCTTTCTCTTGCTTAATTTTTAATTCTAAAATTCATTAAATATCACATTGAATCACATCAACTTGTTATCATAGCATAACTAATTGGGCAATTACACCAATGTCTGAAGGAATCATAGGAGCTAAGTGGAGACTCATTGAAGAGAGCACGGAGCTCTTATTGGAAAATCAACTTCGAAATGAGAAGCTATTGCTAGAGACCTAAAATAAATTTGATGGACAGGAGAATGAGTTTGGAGAGTTGAAGTCTATGTTCCATCAGTTTTTGCAGCCAGTTGGAGGCAATAAGGAGCCAGTGTTTACAACCAAGAAGAATGCGTGGGTATCTCTTAAAGTTGGTCCTGCTGGGGAGAGTTACAAAGTGTTGACCGGGTTTAGAAGAATAGATTTTTCGATATTTGATGATAATGATTTCAAGGGTTAGTTATATAAATGTGAGTAGTTTTCTGCTTAGGATTACACTCCTAATAATCTAAGAGTAGGAATAGCATAAATGCTCTTGGAAGGGATTGCTTAAGAATGGTACTAAGTAATGACTAGAAAAAAAAAACTAGAGAAAAGTATCTAAAATGGGAGATGCTGGTTTCTACCTTCAAACAATGGTTTAATAATGAGATCTTTGAGAATCTTGTTGGGGACTTTAAGACACTCAAGAAAGAAGGCACGGTACAAGAGTATTGTACCTAGTTTGATTGTTACTCTAATATGCTTTCACATTGTACCTAATTTGATTGTTACTCTAATATGCTTTCATTTTTGGAAGAATACTTCTTTTTTAAAGGGTTTAGGCTAGAACTAGAAGTGATAATTAAGGTATTAGAGCTTAATAGCTTACAATAAGTCGACTCATTAGCCTAGAAACAAGAAGCTGTGTTGGCAATTCAGATCACCTTAATTCAATTTAAGGGAACCCAAAATCTATTTCAAACAAGAAACCAATCACCACTTACAAGGGAGATCAAAGGAAGCACACCAAAACCTATTCCAAGGAGGGCTGAGTCTAAAAAGGGCATTCTTCCCATCCCTAAATTGCAAAGAGGAGGACCTAGAGTTCATTCTGGTAAGAATCCTAGCATTACTAAAACTATGAGTAGTCATGAGTTTGATGAAAAAAGGGTTAAGGTCTTTGTTTTTGTTGTGATGTACAATATGTTCCTGGACATGAATGTAAAAAGAGAGTTATAATTCCTTATGATAGAGGGAGATCATGTGGAAGAAGAGGAAGGAGGGATATTGAGAGAAGGAGAAGAGGAGCTAGTGGTTCCAATTGTTGCTTTTGAGGCTATGATAGGAACAGAGAAAAGTGAAGAATTTAAACAAATGAGGGTAATGGGATATTACTAGAAGAGACCAATATAGATTTTGGTAGACAATGGTAGAACACACAACTTATTGGATGGATCAATAGCTTAAAGGAGTCACAAATGGCTAGAGAGTATTCCTACCATTAAGGTCACTGTGGAAGGAACGTTGAAATTGAGCTGCCATCACTGTTATAAAAGGTTTGAGCGGAGTATGCAGTGGGTAACATTCTCTATTGATGCATTAGTTATCTCCTTAGAAGGCTATAACATGATGTTAAATGTTTAGCAGTTAGTGACCCTGAACAATGTGCTATGTAATTTCAAGGACAGAATCATGATGTTTAATTGGCAGAATTAGTTGATTACTCTAATGGAGAGTCTAAAGAAGAAGGTCAAACTAGTGTTGAGTAAGAGTATAAGCAAGCTACTAAAAGGACCTAAAGTAGGAGAGTTATTTATGATGCAAGTATCTTAGCTATTATAATCTTAGTTCCATCAAATGAGTCTAGAATATTAGAACCAAAACTAAGAGGTGATAGATGGATTGCTGGTTGAATTTAGACTTTTTGCAAGGAGCCACAACAACTACCACTTAAAAGATTACAAGACCATAAGATTAGGTTAAATGAGAGTATTGAAGCAATTAATGTTAGGCCTTAGAGGTCCTCTGGAGAGTAGAAGGATGCTATAGAAAAGGCTGCCAAGGAACTTTTTCAACAGGGATTCATAAGACATCGTTTAAGTCCCTATGCCTCATTCACTATGTTGGTAAGGAAGAAAGACAACTTTTGGCACATGCGTTTGAACTATAGAGAACTTACTTAATAAACACACCATTGAAGATAAATTTCATACCTATCATAGAAGAACATTTGGATGAGCTACATTGGTTTATTTGGTATATGAAATTGGATTTGAAATTAAGTTATCACCAAATTTAAATGCATGAGGATGCCATAGTAAAAATAGTCTTAGAACTTATAAAAGGCATTATGAGTTCTTGGTAATGCCCTTTGGACTAACCTATGCTCCCTACTTTTCAAGGGCTAATTAATAAGATCATTAGACCTTATATGAGGAATTTTATTCTAGTTTTTTTAATGATATTTTAATTTATTATAGTTCTTTTGAGCATCACCTAAAGCACCTTAGGTAGGCTCTCCAAATATTACAAGCTCCTTAACTATTCATAAATGGCAACAAGTGTGTTTTTTAGCCTCAATAGATAGAATACTTGGGACATACTATATTAGTTAAGGAAGTGACCACTGACAGCAACAAGATTGAGACAATTCAGAATGGCCAAGACTAAAACCTCTTAAGGAGCTAAGAGGATTTATGGGGATAACAAGCTATTACAAAAGGTTCATTAAAGGGTATGCTAGTTTAGCTAGACCTTTAATGGAATTACTAAAGAAACAAGTTTATATCAATGTTGTAAAAATTGGATCAGACATCGAACTAATAAGGAAAGGGGTTAAAGGTTTAGAGGTTCAACTGGTATAAAATCGTTATAAAATTGGTATTAAACTAATATAAACTAATGAGATGTATAAATTATTAATCTATTTTTTAATCTTTTACTAAATTATAATATAAAAATATATTATATTAAAATTTTTCATTTTAATGTTTATTATTTTAAATAAA
>JAOXYD010084099.1:0-12230 GCA_028565735.1 Pinacopodium congolense
AGAAAGATTTTGTTTTGATAAATGTATAAAGTTTTCTGGCACACCAAAATGCATAGGAAGTGGAAAGGTTTCTAACCGCATTCCTTGTATTCTTTTGAAGGAATGTAAAGGTTGATTTTTTTCGCACCTCTATTTTCTTTGTCGCTTACATTATTTTCTTATTTATTTTATAACTTTCTTATTTCGAATGTGCGAGTAAAATACTTCAAGGATTATTAAAAGTTGAGTTTGCTTAAACAGGCTTAAGCGAGATTATCGTGCAAGAGTGTTAATGGTAAACTTTAGTGAAAGTTTGAATGTCAAAGAGACCTTTGTATCATTATCCATCATAATGGTGATTTTTTATTGTGTCTCTAAAGCTTATCTTTTCTTAGTTTTATGGTAGGAAACATCTTCTGCTCAATACATATTGCAGCAATACTTGACAGCTTCAGGAGGGAAAAGCCTTCAAAACATCATACACAACGCATATGTGTCATGAGTTTGGACTTTTAATCTTACAAACCGTGCGACAATAGCAAACTTATTGACTTAGGAATGTCTTCCTTAGATAGAATGCTAGTTCAACTTTCTCACCAATATTTCTTAAGAGTACATCTATTGAACACTTGGCAGAAGTAATATGAAAGATGGAAATAACACAAAAAGCTTGGAGAACTTTAGAGAATGCTCTTATTACTCAAGCGATTTAAAAATAAGAGGGGTAGTTATATAAGTGAGATCCTTAACTTATTTATAATGTCCCATCTCTCAATATATGGTTAGGATCGTTACAATATAATCATCTATATAATTATCCCATAAATTATTCTACCAATTAAGGAACTAATTATGTTATTTAAAGTCTTCCATCTACTTTAGATTTAGAGAATCTTCTAGAAGACTCTGGGATCAATTAGAACCTCTTTGGTTAGGCTAACTTTCACTGCATGACATTCTCTCTCACTCAAACTAGTTATGTCCTCATTGCTTCAATCTTACACACTTGTTCTATTGCTCCATCTTCTCCTTTCTCAACCTTTACCTTTTTGGCACAAACAATTGATCACCTTTGGATGTCCTACATCTATGTTCGAATTGGCGTGTTCTCATTTGACTTACTAATTCTCTCGAACTCAGGGGTTATGGGTTATGCTCCTTCTTCTAGAAGGAATTCATTATAGGAACTTTTGAACTTGTGATGGTTCCCAAACTTGTCTTTATTCCTCGAACATCCACCTCTAATATTGCTCTTTTAGGCTTTGGCTTCATCACCAAATCACAATTTATCACAAAAGCTTTCCAACTTACTTGCTTTCATGTGGACTTCGATTAATTGAGGAAATATTTTCATTCCATAAAGTTTGTCTTCCCAACAACTTGGAGTCTCCATCCATAGACTCCTTAGATTGCATCATTTTAGTCACATGATTCACCTCTCTCTTAGGTGCAAGGGATTTCAATAACTTAGTAGTGTCTTTTCTTTAAAAAGTTATATGACTGAAATGTTCTTAACTTAAGGGCTTATATCCCTTAAAAGTAGTACCATACACACCTTGCCTTCCTCATAGATGAACATAACATTGGTAAACTAGAATAGTATCACCTTAACGACATCAAAGAACTTCATGCAAAGTACTAAAAGATAATTATCCAAAAAGCAATCGAAAAGTCAATATGGTTACATCAATCACCAAGGCATGCTTGAACTCCTCGAGCACTCCCGTGTATAGTTGTTGCCATTGAGTTCACAGCCTTGATCCACCATTACTCCTTGATGTACTTGATGCCTAATCACTTGACTTCTTTTACTTGGATGAATTCATTGGTGGCACTAGTATCTACTAATACTTTCACCACTTAGCCACTAATTTTGGATTCAATGAACAAGCGACTCCTCTTCTCGAACTTAGACACTTCCATATTCTTAATGGCATTAAGGCGTTGTAGCGATCCCATTATCACTTTTTCAAGTTACCTTTCTTCCTTCTTCTCGATTAACACTAAAAGATTGCTTTTCTTTAAGCAATCCCTAATCATGTGTAGTCCATTACAAAAGAAATAATTAGATGTTAACTTTTTTTCAACTTGGTCTCTACTAGTTTTCTAACCCTTCTTAACTTGTCATATTTGCCATGCTTGTGTGAGAATTCCTTCCCTTCATGGTCTCCATTATCATCTCCTTGTCACCCTTGTCTTTACTAGACTAGTGTTTGTAGGACTTTTTAAATTTAACGAGGGATTTTACAATTAAAATTGCAATGGTTAAATCTTAGGATCCATAGCATTAGATTTTCATTGTCACTCAATTTTAGAGATCGTCATTAAATGCAAACATTGCTTCTTTGTCGGAGTAGTTTGAGATTTTCAAGAACATTTCACAAAACTCATTTACATAGTCCCTAATGCTTCCATCTTGATGGAAACATCTTAACTTAGCTCTTGCCTCCTCTTTGACATTGTTTAGATAGAATTACCTCTTGAGTTCTCTCTTGAACTCATTTTATGTATTAATAGTGCTTGTCCCCTTCTTAATATCTTCATATTTTCTTCTCCATGACACCATTACGATGTTTTTAAGGTAAAAATGGCATTGTTAATCTTTTTGGTGTCTTCTACTATAACTAATGTCTTAAGTTCTAAACTCCAAAGAAAATTGTCCACCTCCTTCATGTTCTTTACCCCCTTGAAAAATTTAGGTTTGGAACGTTTATCCTGGAGAATTGGTGACTACCATTAGAATGGCAATGATTCCCCCTTGAGTAACTATTTTCTTACAAATGGTCAGCTTATCCTTGGTCTCCATCAACTAATTGAAAATCTTCTCGAGTTCTTCCTTCAACAACATAATCTCGGATTGGAAGACTTCCTTCAAGGCCTTCACTCGATCTAGGCATCTTAAGAGGTCTTCATTTAAAGCATCTTGCATATTTTCATGAAGCTCTTTCATTATAAGCTCCTTGAACTTTTCTTGACTCTCAGCTACAACAAGCTTAGTTTTTGCTAGCCTATTATTGATGTCTACTAAAACTTCTCTTAATTTAGACCTCTCTTAAGTGGATTGCTAGATTTGTACCTCAACGTAGATAGTCTCACTACTTCTTACACCGACCATCTTTTAAGCAAAATAACAAACATAAGCAAAGCATTAACTTGGAACTTCGCCAAAATTCCAAATTAGTTGGAACCTTGACTTTACCACCAATATGATTGGAACCTTAGATTTAATACCAACTATCACAGATTCGAACTTTTAATCTTGTGAATCATGTGACACTAGTAGACTTCTGGACTTAAAAATGCTTCCTTAGCTAGAATATTAGTTTAATCTTCTCACGGGTACTTCTATCGAGCACTTGGTGGAAATAATATGAAATATGAAAGATAGAAAGAATACACAAAGCTTGGAGAACCATGGAAAATACTCTTATTACTCAAGATATTTCACAAATGAGAGGGGTGGCTATACAAGTGACACCCCCTAACCTATTTATAATCCCCCATCTATCAATAGATGGTTAGGCTCGTTACAATCCAACAGTTTACAATTAGTCTCTATAATAATTTATACAATTATCCCACAAATCGCTCTATCAATCAACGCACTAATTATGCTATCTAGAGTCTTCCATTAACTCTAAACTTATGGAGAATCTTCTAGAGGATTCTGGAGTCAACCAATCAATATAACCTCTTTTGTAGGGTTAACTTTCATTGTGTGACAATATGCCATAGGAAAAGTAAGGATGATAGATTATGAGCTTAAGATAGCTAACAAAGTAACAAATAACTGGAATGCCTCTAAAGCTGCAAAGTCTGGTGGGTTTTTCCTATGGTAAGTGAATCCAGACATGTGGTACGTGGAGCTTGCAGTTGGTGGAAGCAGAGTTCACACTGGCTCCAATGGGAAGCTTATATGGAGGCATACACCTTGGCTTGGTCCATGTGTTACAAAAGGTCCTAATAGGCCACTAAGTTATGCACTTTAAGTTGAACCCAATGTTCTCTTTTATTGGTTTGACTATTAACAAAATTTAAAACAGTGTTTATGTCAATATTTACATTTTTCTTTGCATTGGTAGACTATTACCAGCATGTTTACCAATGCAAGATGCACTGGGGAAAAGAAGATAAATGAAGATGATTACTTTATTCTCAAGATATGTTTTGATCCTGCAACTTTATAGGTTAGAAGGGAAGGGCTAGCAAAGATCATAATCCGTGTATTATTTTACTATTTTAGTTAAAAGATAGGCCTTCTTATTTATTTAGAACACTCTTATTTGACCAAAATCTAAAACAATTAAGGTGATGTTGTGTACTAAGAGGCCACAATCAATTATTTCCTTAATGATTATAGGCTTGTGGATGGAATCTTGTTAGAAACTAAACCAATAAAGTTTTTTAGTCAAAGAAGAAATTTTCCTCTATATCTAAGCATGAGATGGAAAGAAGAACATAAACTACTATTATTTACCAAGTTTAGAGTTTGTATTTGTTTCAAATTCTATATGTTTTTTTATATAAAGCAAGTTGGTTATAAACAAACTTATAAATCTATAACGCTCCCTAGTTGTAAAATAAGAGAGAAAAGAGAATTGAAGGGTTAGTTATATGTAAGGATTGAGAGTAGAGCTACTTCAACAAGTTTCTTATATATATATATATATATATGAAAGTGTAGCAATATTTTGTGAGTAATTATAAATTATTTTTGTTAAAAAGTTTATTTCTTGGGTTTTGTTATTTTTTAGTTTTGCCTACATTTAGTATCTGAGCTAGTTCTTAACATGGCTTCAAGTTCAAGTATAGATTTGCAACAAATTCAACAGAAACAATCAACAATTTTCAAGTTTAATGAACAACATTATTTTGCAATGTAAAAGCATTTGATGGAGTTATTTTTTAAAAATAGTTTCTATGAAGAGATTTTGAAGACAAGTTTTGTAAAACCAATATAAGAAAAGGAATTGTCAACAACTGAAAAAAAGTAGATAGATCGTGATCGTTCACTCAATTGAAAAGCTTTATTTTTTATATGTTAATTCGTAGAACTATTAGTTTTTTTTTTAATATTTCATGTCAAAATAGTAAAAGTGGTATGAAATATTTTACTCAATACTTATGAAGGAACTAAACTAGTTAAAAGAACAAGATTACAAGGACTCAAAAAATAGTTTGAGCTAATGGAACAAGAAAAAGATGAAAGCGTGATTATTTTTCAAGAATGGATAAGTTGGTCAATGATATGAAAATTAATAGTGATAAAATAACGGAGAAAGAAGTTATATAGAAAGTTATTCGTACATTCACAAGTAAATTTGATTATATAGTAACAACTATTAAAGAGTCTAGAAATCTTGATAAAATGTTGTTAAATGATCTGAAGTTTCATTAGAATTACGGGAGTTATGCTTGAATGAGATATTAATTGTATCAAATGAACAAACATTGAAAGCTCAAACTAAGTTCAAAGTTTCAAAGCAAAGAGACAATAAAGAGAGTGAGAAATCCAAATAAGAAAGTGGAAAGAATTTCAGAACAAGCCAGAAAAATAGAAAAGAAAATGTTGGAAAATAAAAATCAAATGTTCAATGTTTCAAGTGTAAGAAGTTTAGCCACTGTTAATTTGAGTACAAATCATGTATCTGGTGCTATAATTGTAAAAGATATAGCCATTACATTAAAGATTGTCATGTTAATCTTTAAATGAAAAATATAGCCATACTAAGATTGTAGAGAAAGAAGATGATCCTGAAATGTTATTAATAGCTAGTCATTCGTTAGTTAAAAGTAATGATAGTCAATAGTTGTTGGATACATGATGCAGTAATCATCTAAGTAGGCAAAATTATTCTCTGACTTAGATGAGAAGTTTGAAACAACAATAAATTTTGGTGATAAATTTTTAATTGCAGTTTTAGAAAAAGGAAAAATTGGAATTTACTTGAAAATAAGATCGTTAAAATACATTTTTGATGTATATTATGTTTTAAGCATCTATCAAAATCTTCTTAGTATAGGATGATTGGAAGAGAAAGGTTATGATTTACACTTTAACAAGTTGGGGTGTACAATCACTAATCGAAAGAAAGGAATGATTGCTAAAATGAATATATCTAGAAATCAACTCTTTCTGCTAACCATCAAGTACGATATTGAATTATGTTATAACACAACAAGTTTAGATGATAATTGGTTCTGGCATATGTGTTTTGAATACTTCAATTTCAGAAGAATCAAGTTCTTAGTAGATAAACAATGTGTTTAAGGTTTACCTAGTCTTCAATTTCCTAATTAATTGTGTGAAGCTTGTATAACTGGTAAGACAAATCGATATGCTTTTCTTAAAGGACATTCATAGAGAGTTTCAAGACCACTGGATATTATTAATTCATATTTATGTTATATGGAGGTTTCTTCTTTTGAAAGTAATTGATATTTTATTACTTTCATTGATGACTTTAATAGGAAAATATGGGTTTACTTTTTTAAGAATAAATCTGAAGCATGTGAAGAATTAAAGAATTTTATAGCATTCATTTATAAATAAAGTGATCGTGTGGTAAAGATTCTAAAAACAGATTAGAGGGTTGAATATATTATTTGTGATGACTTCTTGTGAAAGAATGGGATAAAATATTAATTGAATGCAAGAAATACACCTAAACAAAATGGAGTAGTAGAGAAGAAGAACAAAAACATCATGAATATGGTAAGGAGTATATTGTATTGTAAGAAAATGTCAAAGAGTTTTTGGACAGAAGCAATGTCCTATGTTGTCCATATCTTGAACAGATGTCCAATCAAAAGTAATTGAAATAATAATCCTAGAAATGATGAAGTAGTATAAAGCTAAATTTAAGTCACTTAAAGATATTTGAATTTATCGTTTATGCTTATGTACCTGATGAGTTAAGAAAGAAGTTGGATCATAAGGTAGAAATTTGTATTTTTATGAGTTACAATCAAGTAATAAAAGGATAAAAGTTGTACAATCCTATTACTCAAAAAGTAATTATAAGCAAAGATATTACTTTTCAATAGGATGAATTTTAGAATTGGTTAAAGAAATAGTAGAGTTGTTCGTAGTCAAAATAATGAGTCACTAGCAAATGAAGAATTTGGAGACCCTAGTAATTAGACTACACCTATAGAAAATTGTAAAGATATCCATAACAAGAGCGTAGGATTCTGGCTCACTTGAAAGATTACCAAAATGGAAAAGGTACTGATCCTGATAATGATGATGAAGAAAATGTTACTTATTATGCTTTATTTATAGATAATAATCCAGTAACATTGAGGAAGTAGTCAAGGACAAATTATGGATATAAGTAATGGATGAAGAGATTTATGCCATTGAGAAAAATAACTCTTGGGAGCTAACTAATCTTCCTAAAGAAAAGAAGACAATTAGAGTTAAATGGGTATACAAAACAAAGTACAATTCTAATAGAGAAGTAGAATGTTTTGAAGTAAAGTTGGTTGCAAAAGGGTACAAGTAAAAATCTGGTATTGATTATTTTGAAGTATTTGCTTTATTTGCTCGATTAGATACTGTGTGGATGGTTATCACTCTCTTTGCTCAAAACCATTGGAAGATCTTTCAAATGTATGTCAATTCAACCTTTCTAAATGGTGTTATTGAAGAAAAAGTTTATATTAAATAATCACCTGGACATATAAAGAAAGTAAGCGAAAATATAGTTTATAATGAATAACTACCTAGATATGTAAATAAAGAAAGTGAAGATAAAGTTTATAGACTGAAGAAGGTGTTGTACGGATTAAAACAAGATCTACGAGCATAGTATGCTCTTATTGATACGTACTTCCTCAATAATGGTTTTTATCGATACTTATATGAACATGCCTTATATATAAAATAATAATAAGGATGAATAACTCATTACTGTTTGTTTATTCTTAGATGATTTGATCTTCACAAATAATAATGAGAAACTACTAACAATATTTAGGGAGAATATGATTGCACAATTTGATATGATAGATATTGAATTAACGTCTTACTTTATTGGCATTGAAATAAAACAAATGGGTAATGGCATATTCATTTCTCAGAAGAAATATGCTCAAGATATTATAAAGAACTTTAAAATAGTCATGTGCAAACCAATATTAACACTTGTTGAAAAAAATTTACAACTTGTAAAAGATGGTAACGGTGATTTGGTTTATGTTACAAAATTTAGGAAACTTGTTAGAAGTATAAGATACTTATCAACAAATAGACCAGATATTGTTTATAAGGTTGGACTTGTGAGCAAATTTATGAATGTACCACAACAATCTCATTGGCAAGCTTTAAAACGAAGTCTTAGATACATTAGAGGTACACTTAAAGATGATATACTTTACTCTTATGGTAATAAAATGAAGTTAATTGGTTACACAAATTATGATTGAGATGGTAATACGAAAAATCAAAAAAATACTTCCGATTATGTTTTTAATCTTATTTTAGGAGTTTTTCCTTGGTTATCTAAAAACAACAAATTGTAGGTCTTTCAATAGTCGAAGCTGAGTACATTGCAATTACAAGTTGTGTAACTCAAGTTGTTTGGTTATGAAGAATGCTTAGTGAGTTACAACATTAACAACATGGTTTTACAATAATTTTTTGTGATAATAAATCAACAATTGCTTTGACAATAAATCTAGTCTTTTATAGTCATATTAAGCATATTGATATCAAACATCATTATATTTAGGAATTGATGAAAGATGAAGAGATTGTGGTTGAATATTGTTCGTAAAAAAATAAAATGACTAATTTTTGTACAAAGACTCTCAAAGTTGACTCATTCATTTAGGGGGGGAAAAAAAGAGATTTGGATTGATGAAATGTAAAAGCTTGGTTTAAGAAGGGTGTTGAAAAATGAATCAAGTTTTTTAGTCAAAGAAGAAAGTTTCTTCCGTATCTAAGCATGAGTTATAAAGAACAAAATAAGCAACTATTTTTAATTAAGTCTAAAATTTGTATTTGTTTTGAATTCCATTTTTTGTTTCTTAATCAAGTAAATTCGGATGTAAACGGACTTATAAATCTATAATCTTTAGTAACAAAATAAGAAAGAAAAGAGAACCAAAGGGTTAGCTATATGTAAGGATTAAGAGTAGAGGTATTTCAGCGAATCTCTTTTATGTGCGCAAAAGCGTAATAACATTTTATGAGTGATTATGAAATATTTTTTTTGAAAAGTTTATTTATTGAATTTTGTTATTTTTTATATTTACTAACAAATCATGATTGCTCGTTCCAACGCTTCGTAACTCTTTTACGGTTTAGAGATACAGCAAAGAGCCACAAGAGGACCGGAACGGAAGAAGCATGGGTAATCGAGGACGTGGCATTCAAATGTTCCAGGCTTGACAATGGATTGCTTTATTCCTCCTGCAGAATTAAGATTAGCAGCAGCAAGTGAAACTCGTGAACTTCCTCAGGGTCTGAGGGTGAAGAATGCTGTGCCTACTGCAGCATATCGTGCAAAAGTTGCTGCATTTGAGAGGTCTCACGATGAATGTGGCTAACAATACAATGTGGCTTAGGAGGAAGATGCAAGGCTTGTTGACTAGTTCTTTATGACATAGCTAGGTCAATGTTTTTCTCCAATGTGTAAATAGAGCATAGTTTTGTTCATGAAGAGAGGAATTCGGGTCACGAATTGTAAGTCCACTTAAGAAGACGGGCTTCCCAGATCATCAATGTTAACCGATCTACTTTTCAATAGCCTAGCCCATTCAAGCTATAACCGGCAAGTTATGGCTCCACACCACTCAGCCTCATCTAATGATTTGTTGCTATTTTTATCTCGTAAGGAGTGCAAATTGAGTCATTCTTTATATAGTTATTTTTAAAACCAATTTTCTTTAAAAGCGACCTTGATTAATTGTAACAATTCTTAGATACGTCAACGGTATTGTATGTGGACGACATCGCTACGTGTATCCAAATGGGGTAGCCCCGTATTAAAGCCTAATCCCACAGAAATTAGACAAAACATTTGGAAAATATCTATTTTTTTCAAATATTTAAAACAAGATTTAATTTATCATTAATTCTTTAAAATATCAAGAAACGTGTATACATGACAAATGATATAAAAATCCTATCGTTGAAACGATACAAAAATTCCTTCCGAAGATTCTTTAATTTTTATGTTATTTAAGAGATGTTTGGTATAACTTTAATTTTAAATTTTAGATTTTTATCTTATTAAAAAAAATAATATATTAATACAACATAAAAATTAAAAATAAAATATAAAAATTAATACAAATATATCAAAATTACAATTAAAAATTATAAACTATCGATACCAATCATCGTTTTTAATTAGAATTCTTTTTTTATTTGTTGGTTTTAGGATTTTGAAACGATTTCATCAGTTGACAAAATTGTTTTCGGGTTTCTCTCCGATAAAACCATGAGCTGGTGGTGGGGCGGGGCTATTAGCGCTGCCAAGGTGCACTCTTTCTTCATTCAAGTTTCATTTCTGTACTGTAAATGGTATCTTATAATCCTTGATCGTAATTTTAGAAGAAATTGGAAGAAGACGAAGCACCACGAAGCTACCAGAGCGTAGCATTAGTGGTGGGCATCACCGGAATAGTCGGCAACAGTTTGGCCGAGATCCTACCACTTTCCGATACTCCCGGTGGCCCAAGGAAGGTCTACGGCGTTGCACACCGTCAACGCCCCGACTGGAACTCGGAACATCCGGTAGAGTACATCCAGTGCGACGTCTCCGACCCAGCCAACTCGCAATAAAAATCGTCCCAACTCACCGATGTCTTACCTGGGCCAGCAGATCCACGGAGGTGGAGAACTGTGAAGTTAACGGTTACCCATACATTTGAATAAGAACATACAAGATATGCAATTTATACAACATGATTTGATAAATCTGAAATTAAGAGCTTAAAAATAAAGTTAAGATGTTACAACAAATCCTAGAAAGACTTCTAGATGTTTCTTGAACTCCCAACTTGAATCTGAGCTCTAGCCAAGCTCTATTTCATCATGATCTTGCAGAAAAATCAAGAATATTTAAAGATGTAAGCATAAGAAGAACAATGTTATGGGTTAAATTTATAATAATTTTGGATGTTATTTAATGTTAATTTAACCCTATTTTAGGGCTTAAATATTCCATTTATGTGTTATTATGTGTACTTTGCATGGGGGAGCTTAAATATGAAGATTGAAGTCAAAATATGAAAGTTGTGTAAAATATCAACCTAAAAGTCAACTAAAAACGGCCACTTGCTAGGGTGCTGTTATTGGTTGACTTTTAGGTTGAATTTTTACACAGCTTTCATATTTTGACTCTAATCTTCATATTTAATCTTCCTCATGCAAAGTAAACATAATAAGAATAGGTTGCTGTTATTGGTTGAACAGGGTGTCATTATTGATGAACAGGATGTCATTACTACATGGTGAGATGCCGTTAATACACGTGCAACAACCCTTTTTGACCTAAATCTTCAATATTTATAGCTTGTCTTCTTCCTCCACTTACAACTGCTCAACTCCTATATAAAGATGGCTTATCTAGACATTTTAGGCATCCAGTTTCATTTGTAAACAACTTAGTTTTGGTTAGTTTTTATATTAAAGTAGTTTTTATGTTTTTTTTAGTTTTAATAGTTTGTAATTCGGTTTGCATGTTGTTTTCGTGATTCCAGAAGCTGTAATCACATGGATTATAGTTAGTTAACAATCTCATATTCATCTTTGGTGATTTCTAAAATTAGATATTATGTATTATGGTTTTATTTTAATTAATCAAAGTATTATTACTTAAGTCATATTTATCATATTCTTTGATTAATTATTGTGATTAATGTTGAATTTCAATTAAGTTATCATGTTGAATGTGTTTATGGATGATTAATTGTGTTAATTTATGGTTAATGTATGATTAGTGAATTAATATTTGTTTATTTGAATGCTTAATGCTTGTCCTGAACTGATCACTTAGGATATTGCCTTCAGATAATCTAAGATCCGACAGTCTCTACCTCGATTATTAGAAAAGTCAACAAACAACGTGGTTTAAATCAATGAACAAACCAAAGATTGGTTAATCATGAGGGTATTAGTCTTAGATTAAGATAATTTAGGACTAGACTTCCTAAAATTTAACCCTATTACTTAAGTCTGAGGCATAACCAAACCCCAGGATAGGACCAATAAAGATAAGTTAGTGTCTTAACTATAG
>JAOXYD010084120.1:0-12230 GCA_028565735.1 Pinacopodium congolense
CCACTAATGAGCTGGGAGTGATTGGCCTACAAATATCTGTGTGGATTAACTCGAGGGGTTCTTTGGCTTGATATTCTACCTTCTTTTGAAACGAGGTTCTTGTATGCTTTCCTAGCACGCATTCTTTACAAAATTTGCCTTCGTAGTCCATGTCCGATAGCTCGTGCACCATGTGTTTCTTTGTCAAGACTTTTAGACCTCCATGATGTAAGTGACCAAATTTGAGATGCCATAAAGTTATTTTGTCTTCAACATCGACTTGTAAACATTTCTCTTGCACTTTTTGCAAATTGAGCTTATACATACGATTCTTGCCCATCTTGACATACGGAACTGATCGCCCTTGTTTGTCTTTGAGTTGTAACACCTGGTCTTTCATTAGCACCGAGTATCCTTTCTCCATGAGTTGACCCATACTCAAAATGTTACTTTTTAGGTCTAGTACATAATATACTTCCTCGATTGTTCCTATCGAACCACCGTTCTGTAAGAAACAAATTGTACCTTATCCTTTAACCTGGATCTTTGATGCATCTCCAAATGATACATGTCCATCTTTCACCTCTCGTATCTCCTTGAAAAATGCTTAAGCCAGCGCATGTGATTGCTCGCACCCGTGTCAAGATACCAAATCAAGTCGTTATCGATATTGGTACTATTTTGCGCCATCAAGAGAAGACCTTCTTTTGCCTTGTCTTCTGTTGCTAGATTCGCGTTTTCTTCCACTTTCTTCTTAGTCCAACAATCCTTCACATACTGTCTAACTTTGCCATAGTTATGGCACTTATCGAGGTTGCAATTCTTCGCATAATGGTCGTTCTTGCCACACTTGTAGCATTCGACCACCTTGTTGCTTTGACCACGTCCACGACCTCTCCAATTTTGTTGACTAGATTGTCCCTTCTTTTCTTGATTTCCTCCTTGACCGCAGCCTGCATTACCATGACCTCCACGACCATGTCCTTTTCCATAATATTGAGAAGACCAAAGTGCCTTATTGTCTTTGATTGACGCCTTGGATTTTAGAGCTTCCTTGAGCGACTCATCCTTCTTCTTTTTCCATTGCTCATGAGCTTCGAGAGACCTGGCAAGCTCATCTACGGTTAACAATGCTATGTCCTTTAACTCTTGGATAGCACAAACATTGTTGTCGAAGTTATCGGTAAGAGAGCGCAAGATTTTCTCCACAGTTCGAGTTTCGGTCAAATCCTTGCCATTTCGCTTGAGCTAATTTACCACAGTTTGCACATGCGAGATGTAGTTGGACATGCTTTCCGACTCCTTCATCTTCATGCTCTCCAACTCACTGCGAAGAGTTTGGAGACGCACTTGTTTCACTTGGTCAGCTCCTTTGAAACATTTTTCTAACTTCACCCACGCCTTTTGAGAAGAAGACGCGTAAAAAATGTTCTCGAAATCAAATTCATCGAGAGCTTGGAATAGGTAATGGAGAGCGATACTGTCCTTCTTGTACATTTCTCTTAGCGCCTTTAACTGGTTTGACGTCATATTATTGGTAGTTTCCAGTTTTTCATATCTGGTTTCAACCACCTCCTGTGCATCATTAGCACCAAGCAACACACACACCTGAATGTTCACTACTAAAACATTCCTTTCGTCGTCTTCTTCAAAGATTTACTAACTTGGATATATTGTTCAATTATCTTCATCGTCAATTGTATGCCCTCATTCTGCAAATATCATTAGGCAAGTTTGCTTAAAATTTGTATATCATTTTTCCGTCTCAGTTAGTTCAAATTTTCTTATATTATGTTAGAACACTTTGTTAACAATTGATTTTTTAAAGAAAATATTGAGTTACTTTTGTTTTATTGATCTTAATTTTAAAAGTGGAATTGTTATTGGGTTGTTGTATGCAGTGGTATGTATGCTTTACTGTCATACATGTATGTTTCACCAAGCGCGTTAGCAATTATTTGGTTTATCCAAATGCCTGCTTGAATACTTCTTCAATTTGCTACCAAGCGGTTCTTGGGACCTCTAATCTTGAAGAGCGCCTAATACTTGCCTAAGCCTAGTTATAAGTAGTTCTATACCATATGTTCTTGCTATGCGAGTCTAGATTTCATTTTGACAGTTCATATCAAATCAATTATAGAGTCTTAATGATGTAGATAAATTTGTATGGAGCATTTGACTCGTCAGAGACTCAAACAAAATTGAAGATACGTTTTTTAGAGCCTCAATGGTGACCCTAAAAAATGTCATTATTGTGGCAAGAACAATCGCCATTGTTCATTGTGAAGTATAACTTGTAAATAAAATATGTAGGATCACAATGACACCATTGAAGGGTGTCGTTGTGTGACCCAGAGACTGCTGTTGTTCTTCAAAACTACCATTTATCGTTTAAGAAAATTATGATTTATATTATATAATTTATTTTGGATTGTAAAGGACATTTTGTTCCTTAATAGCAGGTTTAGGGTTCTATAATACATAAAAGTAATTGCTTTTATATTTCAAGAATATTCATTCTACATTAAACAAATTTGAGTTTCTTATTTCTTTCAAAAGATTTTGCATAATCTTTGATTTTCTTGCAAATCTAGAATGAAAATTTGTTATTTATTTAATTTAAGATTAGAGTAACACACTTCTACACTGCATCAGGTGATATCAAGGTTTCCAAGACCCAAATTTTGTTTATATTACAAGGGCCAACAAAACCAATTATAATGTGGTGGGTTACCTAAAGTTTAAAAAGCAATCAAATAAAGGTTACCTAAATTTTGTTTAAAATAGAGGAGTCAAATTGCAATATGGAACAACAGTTGGAAGATATTCAGGATCATTACAAGCGTTGTTTCAAGGAGATAAAAAGAAGAGAATTAGGGATTAAGTTAATAAGGAAGGTAGCTTATAAAGTGCCCTCAAATTCAGAATCCTACACAATAAGATTGCAACTTCAATTTTAGTGATAAGGAGGAATTAATACAATCAAGACATGGTAGAGAAGATTATGAATATAATCTAAAGGTAGATATCTCATCCTTTAGTAGTGATCTAGATATTGAAGTATTTTTGGATTGGTTAGCAAAGGTAGAGTGCTTCTTTGATTACACTGAGATTCTTGAAGATAGAAGAAAATTTAAATTGATGGCTTATAGATTAAGAGCAGGAGCATTAATATGGTGGAATCTATTAAAAGAGACAAGGAGAAGAGAGGGTAGAAATCTAATTTCTTTATGGAGGAGGATGAAGTAATTATTGAGGAGGAGGATTTTACCACTTGATTATAAATAATACATCTTCAATGCTTACTAACAATGTCATCAAAGAATTCATTGAATACACAGTGGAATTCTTAAGAATGAGAGTTTGCAATCAGTTGTCTAAAACTTAAATCCAACAACCTTCATGATATTTGAGGAGATTAAAACTAAATATAAGGGATAATATTAGAATTGAGATGGTGTTTACAATGCAAGATACGAGGAATTTGACGATGAAGGTAGAATATATACTTAATGTGAAACTAATAAAGTTCAAACATTATATAAATGAAAGAGCTTCCATAGAGGAATAAAAAGAAGTGATGAGTGCAACCCTTATAAGTAGTATTAGTGAAAGAAGCAACATTAATGGTGAGAGTTTAAGTAAGATAGTTCTTACAACTTCTAAATTCATCAGTCCATTTATAAATCTCACCCTTCCTAAGTGCTATAGATGCAATGAACTAGGCCAAAAATCCAAAAAATGCCTAAAAAGGATAGCAATGAACATTGTGGAGCAATATGAAGAAGATGAAGAGGAGGAGATATATGCACCTAAAATGAGCAGCAATACGAAGAAGAGAATGATGAAGCTATATGTTAGCCATTAAGAGATTGATGATATCTTATATGAGGTATGATGGGTTGCAAAGGCATAAGGTATTCGGCACGATGTGTATTATGCAAGGAAACTTGTGTAACTTGATCATTAATGGAAGTAGCTAAGAAAACATCATAAGCAAAGAGATAGTGAAGAAGTTGAATTTAACTACTGAGTCGCATCTAGAGCCATATAGTATTGAATGGATCAAGGAGGTTGGAGAAATCCTTATTAGAAAATGTTGTAAAGTACCTTTTTTAATTGGTAAATACTATGATGCATTAAATGTAGGAAGAAAGAATATTTACTAATTTTTGAAGGATAGAGTGAAGTGCACCTTGGAACCTATAAGAGGAAAAAGTATTATAGAACCCAGTAGAAAGAGAACGAAGCCTTTGTTTCAAGTAAAGAATAACAAAGAAAAATTTATAGGAGAGATGAAGGAAATAAGGAGGTTTCATTTGTTAATGTTGAAAGGAGAAGAGGTTAGAGGAGATCAACTTGGAGATGACATTCCTTTAGAATTACAACCTATTTAGGGAAGTTTTGGGATGTATTTCTCAAGGAGTTACTTATTAAATTGCCTTATATTCATGGCATTTAATATCACATCGTTATTGTTTTGGGAGATAGCCTAACTAATCTTCCTCATTACTATATGAGTCCAAAGAAGAATGAGATACTAAGGAGAAAAGGTAGAGGAGTTAATTAAAATGGATATATTTAGGAAAGAAAGTGCCCATGTATTGTTTTAGCTTTCTTACATTAAAGAATGATAGTAGATGAAGGATGTGTGATGATAATAGAGTAATCAATAAGATTACTATCGGGCAAAAGATTCTAATTTCAAAGTTAGATGATATGTTGGACCAATTGAGTGCATCTATAATTTTCTCTAAAATTGATCTTAAAAGTATCTATCATCAAATAAGAATAGGACCTAGAGATAAATGAAAGACTGTATTCAAAACAAGGGATAGATTATATGAATGGTTGGTTTACAGCTTAGATTGACTGATTCACCTAGTACTTTCATGCACCTTACACTTTGATGACATTCTTATATATAACAAATTTTTTAAGGAGCATGTTAACCATCTTAAAGTGTGTTTAAGACATTAAAGGATAACAAGTTATATGGTAATCTAGAGAAATGTATGTTTATAACTACAAGCTTATTTTTTCTCAAATATATTGTGGAAAGAAATGGAGTTATAATGGATGAAGATAAGATAAAAGCTATTAGGGAGTGACCTATACCTAAAAATGTTGAATATGTGAGGAGTTTCCATAAGATAGCAACAATCTATAGGAGGTTTATTAAAAATTTCAATAGCATTATGGATTTTTATTCCTAAGTGCTTAAAAACAGGTAAGCTTAAGTGGGAGGAAGAATAAGGGTAGAGTTTTTCTCTTATTAAAGAGAAATTATGTATAATATATATTTTAACCTTGCCTAATTTTGAAAAAAATATTTAAGATAGAATATGATGTGAGTGGAGTCAGAATTAGGCTGTTTCTCTTAAGAAAAGAAGTCAAATGCGTACTTTAATGACAAGTTAAGCATACAAACCAAAAGTAGGCTACTTATGATAAAGTTTTCTATGCTATTATAAGAGCTTTGAAGACATGAGAACATTATTTGATTGGGAAGAAGTTTGTTCTCTACACTAATCACTAAGCTTTGAAGTATTTGGGAAGTCAAAGTAGTTAAAGGCTACAATGCATACTAGATGGTTAGTATTTGTCAATAAATTTACTTATAAGCTTGTTCATAAGTTAGGAAAGCATAATTCAATAGTTGATGCATCGAGTAGAAGGGTGACTATGATTAGGACTTTGAGTGTGGAGATTGATGGGTTTGATCATTTGAAATAATTATATGTAGATGATGTTGATTTCCAAGAAAAAAGATCAATTATAATACTTATGAAATTTAGTTACTTTTATAGATGGGTAAGATTAATCTAACTTTCAATTTTATTAATATTTCAGTTTATTGTATGGATTGTAAATTTGGTTATCCTTATTTTAATTCAAGCTTAAGTTCTTTATATTGGAGGATATAGATGAGGATAATCTTAGTATGAAGATGATATACTATTTGAAGTGTGGAAAATCCAAGTGAATTTGAATATTCATTTTTTAAAGATTCAACTATAACCTTTAATGACGTTGTTATTATGTTGGGAACAACTACCATTGTTCATTGTGAAGTGTAGCTTACAAATAGAATGTGTAAGATCGTAATGGCACCCTTCAACGATATCATTATAAGACCCAGAAACCATCATTATTCTTTTAGACTAACGTTTACTATTTAAGAAAATTATGTTTTATGTATTTTAGTTACTTTGAATTGTCAAAGACATTTTTTTCCTTAATACTAGGTTTAAGGTTTCCTAATACATATAAATAGTTGTCCTTTGTGTTTTAAAAACATTTATTCTACATTAAACAAATTTGACTTTCTTTTTTCTTTCAAAGGGTTTTGCATAACCTTTCATTTTCTTACAAATCTTGAATTAGATTTGTTATTTGTTTACTCTTGTATTAGAGTAATACACTTCCACACTGCATTACTTAAACTACTTTTTTAAATGCAAATTAAGCAATGTTATTTTCATACACCACATGGTTGGATGTGGATCTATTATGGCTCGATGATCTGCTTTAAAAATGTTAGCCTATGCCATGCTATTTTTTAGCATGGTTGTTTATCATGTTAGAATTTTCCTAACCCTCAAATTGGAAAGTCATTAATTGGACAACAAGAAATTAGGATTTGATATGAAATAAAGATAAATACAAGGTTCAGTAAAGAAAATGATTCTTTATTAGTGTGGGTTGAGTATTTATTAATTAAATTTGTGATGAGGGAGTCTAATAAATATTATCCATAAGTGAAGTGTTAAATCTCCTACTTCTATTATAAATGAGTCTTAGATATCCAGTTTACTTTATCTATAGTAAAATTTAGACAAATAGAAAAGAGCAAAAAGCTCTGCATTGAAAAAAATTCTCTCTACAATCTTCTTTTCTTTCTACTCTCTCCACTATTCTCTCTTTTATCCAAGAACTAGAAATTGCCTCCATTAATTGTGTTGCTCACTAAATAAAAGGCAAGAAAAAGACTTACAAGGACATAAAGGAGAGATAAAAGAAAGAGTTAGCAAAATATTTGTGAAACTTCCAACAAGGAAAGTCAACAACAAAAAACATAGACAAGGAGAAAAGCTTCATTAAGCTTTGGAAAGCTCCTTAGAAAGCAAAATAGTTATTTAAATATTTCCACATTTCCTTTGTTACATAATTTTATAGTAGATCCTAGATATCTTATAAGGTTTGAATTAAATCTCACATGTAGTATCAGAGCCACTACCATATTTATGTGTTTTAAAATGGAGGTGATCCTTTCTTCATATGGAAAATGGAAGAAAAAAATTTTGTTTTGCATCTAGACATGGAGTTTTTTGTAATTGTTTTAGGGTTCTTTTTGGTTGAAAATTTGTACAAAATAATGTAAAAAGAAGAAATGACATTTTGTTGACTATTTTCCAACAAAAAATCACCAAAATCCAATGTTGGAATCATCAAAGAATGCATATGGAAGAACACACTAGTTATGTGTCATACATGCATAAGAGATGCATGTGAGCTAACCAATATTAGTTGGAACGATATGTGGAAGGCACTGGGTTGAGGAGAGTGTCAAACGTGTGTTACAAATTCCCGAAGGGAAGGGCACATCTATATACATAAGACAAGTGTGTGGGGGTGCATGGCGACGTGTCTAACGCATGCATCACACATACCATACAAGTAAGCCAACTTATGTTTGTCTAACGTATGTGATAACAAGTGTTTCATAGCATGTGTTCATGAACAACCCTTCCCTTATGATTGATGTCATGCTAATGTTATAGATGATGTAATTGCTACTTTTTATAGTGATGTGTCTGTAGGCGTGGCACATAATAGGACTAAAAAAATTCAATTTTTCTAAAATTGATGAAATGGTCTATCATGTTATTTTGGATCATTTATAGGGTCTTATAAATGTATAAAGTTAAGTTTTTAAAATTTTCTAGATTATTACATTAGTAATAATGAAGGTTTAACTTTAGAAAAGTTTAAATAAGGATTAAAAAAAGTCATCTTATTTGATTTCTTCTTACAATTAACTTAAATTAAAAGAGATAAATATATTTTTTCTATCTCATATTATTTATATTATTTTATGTTGCATAACTGTTCACTTTTAAGATATTTGTATTGTTAAATTTTAACATAAGGATATTAACAATGTATTTAGCACTGTTTTGTGACAATATATTGTTGCATATGTAGTTTGTAACATACAGTGGTAGGTTTTCATATAGGCCTATACAAATTAAATGTGAGGAAGATATATAGATGTATCCCTTGTACTTGATAAAATGGTTTAAATGCCAATGAGATTATATTCACCACAGTGGTCTTTTAAATTGACATAAGAATCATATTTTTCTTATATATTAAGAGATGTATCTTGTTTTATATTTAGTCATTCTACCCACAGATATTGGTCTAATGTGAAACTTAAGATGTGAATAAAGGAATTAGGGGGAAGAAAACCACTATTTAAGTAATCTTCATAGATGGTAAAATTGCAACTCTAACTGCTTTTGCGTGGAGATCTCATCTATATGTTATATATTATGTCCACGAGTAGTTCATAATATATCAAATGAGATGTTTAGTATAGAAACCTTTTATAGCTTTTGATTTTATTGTTATCCTACATTTATGCTAATGAAATAGTACATTATTTATTTATGGTCACCTTTTCAGTGAACATAACAATGTTATTATAGAAACTTTAACTAGTTTCAAATTTAAAAAATGGAGAAAGTATGTAGAGTTTACTTTAGAGATGGCAATATCAGTATGGTTATGACTAAGGAATAATCATCCCTTCTTATGTCATTTAGTATAGAGGTTGATAACACAACTTATACAGTCTGGACAAAGGTCAAATAAGATGTGCTCATTGAAGATGAAGAAGTGCACTCCTGACCATCTACTTAATGGACTTTTTGATATAAATATTGCCAAGATTTTATTGATAATTTATCTTAGAGGTATAGAGTCTCTTCCAATGCTGAGATTGCTACTACATTAAAAACGTTCTAGTTTATTTTTGAAAAAAAAGTTTTATTCTATGAGATATACAGAAGTAGAGAGAGTGAGAGGCTACATCATCAAGATGGTGCACATATAGTGTAAGTTAAAGGCCTTAGACATTGCCATTCTTGATAAATTTTTTGTGCATTAAGCTTTTAATACTCTTCCTGTAGAGTTTGACATGCTAGTGATTAGCTGTAACTCTTAAGATGAGACTTGGGATTTAAATTCTCTTATTTCAAGGTGCGTTGTTGAGGAAGAGAAGCAAAAGGGTAATTCTCATATAGCCTTGGTTACAAACAAACCAAACATTAAAACTAAAGCCATAAAGACTAAAGGTAACTATCTTTTAAACACTCCACCTAAACATTTTCGTTAGACTAGTTATAAGAGGACATCTAAAAATTTCATAGAGAGTATGAAATACTTCTTCTATGAAAAGAAGGGTTACAAGAAGTAGAACTACATAAAGTATAAGACTTGAAAAGCAAAATATGAACATTTAGATAACTTTTTAGCTTATTATTATTTATTTATTTCATATAAATGATCATAATTAATTATCAAATGAATGCATACTTTCTTCAAGTACTTCTATAACAATTATTATTGCAAGTATACCAGTCAACAAAATAAAGTTGAGTATTTTAAGATTCCGAAATGTCGAACTCATAGGAAAAATAATGTAAGTACTAGGTAACTCAGATTATAATTATTTCGAGAATTAAAAATTGCTAAATTAAAAAGGGTTAGATCTATTAAATTAACCTAAAAGCTTTCAACAATGAAAAAGTTATCCAAATTGCTATAAAGATTACCAAATTGATTAATTAGCTAAGGCTTATATTTTAAATAATTTCATTAAGTTATGGAAAAGTTAGAATATCTAGTATATGGTCTTCACTAAATCAAGACAATGCCATGGTTAAGTCTATTCTTTATCTCTAACATTCTTATTTTATGGTTTGGTCCCCCTATAGTTATAGGAAGTAGGCTTAAAGTTCATGAAGTTTTAACTTAAAAATTCTTATTTCTACACTAATACCCTTATGATTAATCAAACTTTACTAATTCATTAATTAAAATCATATTGTTTACTAAAATTTTTTAATGATGAAAGTAGATTTCATGAATCCTTAATCATATAGTAATTTATCTTAAATGGTCAATTTAAGATAAGTATTAAGCATTCAAAATAAATAAAAATTATCATCTAATTTTATATTAAGAACTCAATCAATCCATTTAATAACCTATCCTTAGCTTAAATCTAAATTTAAACATCATATATAATAAAAAAACAATCATATCCAAAGTTAAACCACATGTTCTTGAATATATGTAAGGAAAAAGAATGAAACAAATGATTAAAAGGGTTTATATTGAACCAAATGATGTTCCAAAGGTTATACAACCTTCAATCACGTTTACAAACTCCTAGAATCCTTAAAAACAACTTGAAAATATGAAATACAAAGTTAGAAAAGAAAACAGAAAGGAAAACCTAACATAGAGAAAGAAGAAGAAAATCCTAAGCTAGATTTGATTTTGACAGCCCTAAATCTATTTCTTATTATGTGAAAATGGGTTTATATATGTGTTTATTGCAAGTTGGAAGTAAATAAAGTAAGTTACAGCCATTAGGGGAAAAAATTAAACTAGAAATGTCTCGACAAGTACTTAAATGACACTTGAAGAGGAGTTAAATGGCACCATTTAGCTACCTATATTTAAACCCCAAAACGGACTTAAAGGTGGGTTTTAGTGACTTAAATGTAGGCTGTAATAAGCCCACTATTTTATTTTTATTTTTCTCTAATTTTCATATTTTCCTTGATTTTCACTTTAATTGGAGCATTATCTACAAATCAAACAAATTTAAACACTAATTAAATAATTAAACCTTAAAGTAAGGGTGAATTTACATTAAAATATCATAAAAATTATTATAAAATGAACCCCTATCACTTGTGTTATTCATAAATCCATTATTATTGTAACCGCATCTAGTTCTTAGTAGCTAGATAGTGAGATTTCTACTTATGTTGCTTTTACAATGCAAAAGTTTATATCAAGGATGAAGCCTAATAAAGAAGAGTTAAAACTAATGGTTGGTAATAATGAAGAAGTAGAAGAAGAATTTATAGGAGTTGCATGTTTAAATCTAGACTCTGGGTTTAAATTTTTTCTATTTAACACAGTTTTTATATCATCATTTAGACATAATTCATCTCCATATCTATATTAAACAACGAAGGATATAAATTTGTAATAAAAAATAAAGTTATTTTTCGATGCAAAATATATTGGTAGTACCTTCTTGTCATATGGCTTTTATAAGATGTGCCAAACTCTTAATAATTTCTCTTCTTCTTCTTATGTTACTGAAAAAGTTATTAATAAAAGACCTCTTATAAAGGATAAATAAGATATGTTGTAGTATAAAAGATTAGTCCATATCTCTAAAGAAAGAGTTAAGAGATTGATAAATGATAATAATCTTTCAACTCTTAATTTTAAAGATTTAAAGAAATATATTAATTGTTATAGAGGTTAAATTGTTTCTCTCTTCATCTTTGGATTTTTATCTAATAATCCAGGGTGCAATCCGAGATGTGAAGAATAAAAAGGAAAAATCTTTCCTTGCTTGATTTTTCAATGCTCTAAACATTTTCTTTATTCTACATATCTATATATTAAATAAAGCAAAAGCAAAAAGGTTCGAAAAATTCAAAAAAATACTAAGTCATCAATGGAATTGGAAAGAGAGGGATTCAAACCTTTGGTATGAATAACTAACACTTACTATTGAGGCCCTATAAGTTAGTATTACACAGAAGAAATCAATTATAGACACTAATACAATTAGATATGCTCTTCATAGACAAACTTAGGATTTGTGATCTTAAGACAGATTGATTCAGGATCATGTGATCCTTTTCTATCAGATAGGAAGGGTTGTTGCAAAAAATGTATTTCTAAGTAATTGCTGCAACACTTTCTTAAAAAAGTTTCGATTCAACTAAGCAGAGAAGGTGGATTCTATATCTATTTATCATATCTATTTATTATATATATAATATAATTTCTATAATATATAGATTTTAATATATATTATATAATTTATAAATTTTTAATATAATTATTTAATTATAATCATATTTTAATATAGTAACAAAACATATAAAATTACACCATGCTTCTTCCAATTGATCCTAATTTCATAA
>JAOXYD010084130.1:0-12230 GCA_028565735.1 Pinacopodium congolense
AATATCCTAAGTGATCAATTCAGGACAAGCATTAAGCATTCAAATAAACAAAGATTAATTCACTAATCATACATTAACACAATTAATCATCCATAAACACATTCAGCATGATAACTTTACTGAAATTCAACATTAAGCACAACAATTAATCAAAGAATATGATAAATATAAGTAAAACAACAATACTTTGATTAATTAAAATAAAACCATAATACATAAGATAAAAGTTTAGAAATAACCAAACATGGATTTGAGATGATTAACTAACTCTAATCCACACGATTACAGCTTCTGGACTCATAAAGACAACTTGCAAATTGAATTACAAAAGATTGAAACTAAAAACAACCTAAAAACTACTTTAATCTGAACACTAACTAAAACTAAGGTGTTTACAACTGAAACTAGATGCCTAAAACGTTTGGAGAAGTCCTCTTTATATAGGAATTGAGCAGCTACAAGTGGAGGAAGAAGACAAGCTGCAAATGTTGAAGAATTTGCTGAAAAACGAGTCTGCTGTCCTTCAATGGCACCCTCTACCGATCTACAATGATGTCGTTATAGGATGAACATCTCGCCGTTAGCATGCAAAATCTGACTTCTTCAATGGGGGTCTACAATCCTTTAACGGTGGTCTGCATAGGGTGCCGTTATAGGTTGACTTTTTATTTGACTTTTTACATAACTTTCATATTTTGACTCCAATCTTCATATTTAAATTTCCTAATGCAAAGTCAACATAATAACACATAAATGGAACATTTAAGCACTAAAACAGGATTAAATTAACATCAAATAACATCCAGAAATACTATAAATTTAACCCCTAACACAACCTCAAAGAAAGTCTCCTAGTTTTAAAGAGATAGTTCTTGAATATATCCAATCCAATGAGTCCAGAATGCAAAATCATGAGGCATAAATTAAGAATTTGGATACTCACGTTGGAAAAATTGCTCAATTCTTTCAAGAGAGGCTCCCTGCTAAGCTTCATAGCACAACTGAAGCCAATCTTGTAGAGCATACCAAGGTGATTACTTTAAGGAGTGGAAAAGAGGTGAAAAGTGAAAGGAAAAATTTAGAAGAGAAAGGTAAGCAAGAGATGGTGGAGAGTGAAGAAGATGGAAATTAAAGAAGACATGAAAGAAGAGAGAGTGTTAAAAAAGAAGAAAAGAAGTAAGAAAAGGAAGATGAGGGTACAAGTTCAGATAAGCTACCTAGGATGTTTGTTGATTCGAATGTGCAACCATACAAATCTAGGATACCATACCCTTAAAGGTTGAAGAATGCACACTTGCACAAGTAATTTATAAAATTCTTAGAGATATTAAAAAATCTTCCAATCAATATCCCATTTACTGAGGCAATTGCTCAAATGCCTTCATATATGAAGTTTCTTAAGGAAATCAGGTCTAAGAAGAGAAGATTAGAAGAATATGAAATAATTAAGCTCAATGAAGAGTGTTCTACTATCATATTAAAGAAGTTAACTCGAAAGCTTAAGGACCCTAGTAGCTTTAACATTCCTTGTACAATTTGTAGCTTAAAAAATGATAGCGCTTTGGTGGATCTTAGAACAAGTATCAATCTTATGCCCTTATCCATTTTCAAGAAGTTAGGATTAGAAGAACCCAAAACCACTACTGTATCATGGTAATTAGCTGATAGATTAGTGACCTATCTGAGAGGAATCATTGATGATGTTTTGGTGAAGTTGATAAATTCATTTTTACTGTTAATTTCTTGGTTTTGGATATGGAAGAGGACAGCACATTGCCTATTATCTTGGGAAAACCATTCATGGCTACTGATCGATGTGCATGGAGGAAAGATCATTCTCAAACTTCAAGATGAAGAGATTGAGCTTAATGTTTTTCGAGCTATGAAACATCCCTCTACCCTGGATTCATGTAACTTCATTGAAGTTCACTCTACTCCAAGTGATCCATTCGAGTATCTTTGTTCAATTCCATTACAGAAGGCTTTAGTCCATTCATGTTCTAAAGAAGCAGAGGAAGGTGAACTTAAAGAATTTGTTGAAAAGTTAGAAGTGGAAAAGGAGACATTGAATTGGATTCAATTTAGAATGTTTTAGCCTTTAGATAGGCCAATTCAATCCCTTCCAAGGCTATCAATTGAATAATCACCAACTTTGAGGTTGAAACTTCTTCCTTTGAATTTTGAGTAAGCATTTTTATGACCTCCATCTTAATTTCTTGTTATCATTTTAGCATTAATAAGTGATGCGATAGAAGAGAGTTTGTTTAGAGTTCTTGGAGAGCATCAAAATGCTATATGATGGACATTAGTAGATACTAAAGGACTAAGTCCTTCTATTTGTACGCATCAAATATTCGTAGAAGAAGGAAGTAAACATTTGGTCCAACCTTAGCATAGCTTAACTCAAATATGAAGGAAGTGGTTAAGAATCAAGTAGTCAAGCTCCTTACTACTTGCATTATTTGTCCCACTTATAACTCTATATTGGTCAATCCAGTTCAAGTAGTACCAATGAAAGGAGGGACTACAGTGATTAAGAATGAGCTAGATGAATTGATTGCCATAAAGAAAGTCAATGATTGGCGTATGTCTATTAATTATCATAAATTGAATGACTCCACAAGAAAGAATCACTTTTCTTTACCCTTCATCAATCAAGTCATTGAAAAGTTAGCTAGGCATAGTTTTCATTGTATCTTAGATGGAAACAGTGGATCTTTTCAAATTCTTGTTGCCCCTAAGGGCCAGGAAAAGAAAACATTTACATATCTGTATGGAACTTTTTCATATTGACGCATGCCTTTCAGCTTGTGTAATGCTCCTACCACTTTTCAGCGTTGCATGATAGCAATTTTTGCATATATGATTGAAACTTGTATCGAAGTATTCATGGATGATTTTTCTATATTTGAAACATCATTTTAAGCATATTTGGAAAATCTAGAGAAGGTATTAAGGAGATGTTAAGAAACCAATTTAGTTTTAAATTTGGAAAATGCCATTTTATGGCCCATGAGTGCATAGTTTTAGGCCATAAAATTTCAAGTAAAGGCATTAAAGTAGATCTAGCTAAAGTTGAAGTAATTTCTCAACTTCCACCACATCATTCAGTTAGAGAATTAAGGAGTTTTCTTAGACATGCTGAATTCTATAGGCACTCTATCAAGGATTTTTCCAAGATAGGAAAGCCCCTTACTAAAATTTTTACCAAGGGTGCAATCTTTAACTTTGATGATAAGTTTATGCGTTCTTTTCAATTATTAAAGGAAAATCTCACTACTGCACCTATTTTGGTATCACCTAATTGGTTTCTTCATTTTGAGTTGATGTGTGATGCAAGTGACTTTGCAATTGGTGCAACACTTGGACAAAGGCATGAAAAGATTTTCTATAAAATCTGTTATGCAAGTCACACATTAATCGATTCTCAGAATAATTACACCACTACTGAGAAGGAGATTTTAGCTATGTTATTTGGAATTCACAAGTTTCAATCATATTTGGTTCTTTCAAAGGTAATAGTCTATATGCACCAGTCAGCACTGAAATACCTGATGAATAAGTAAGATGCTAATCCATGATTGATTAGATGGATTTTCCTTTTATAGGAGTTGGACATTAAAATCAGAGATAAGAAAGGTAAATAAAAATTTTTGACAGATCACTTATCTTATTTGAATGCGATCGTAATGGACAAAGGATAAAACTAAGACCTAAAGGAGGTGTTTCCTGAAGAACACTTAATAGCCATGCTTACCTTATATTGGTATGTGGATGTAGTGAATTACTTTATTGGTAATGTTATACCTCCTAATTTTTCATACCATCAAAAGAAGAAGTTCTTTTCTAAAGTAAAGCGATGTCTTTGGTGCAAGCCATTGCTTTATAAGATATGTGCTAGATAGAATAATTTTAAGATGTGTTCCTACTGTAAAAGTATCTTCAATTCTCAATCATTGCCATTCAAAGGGAAAAAAAGGACACTTTGGCCCTGCTAGGACTTCATATAAGGTATTGAAGTGTGGTTTCTATTGGCCAACATTATTTAAGGAAATATTTCATCATGTAAATTCTTGTGATAATTGTCAAAGCATTGGCAACATTTCTAAGAGACACGAGATGCCACAAAACAACAATTTGATTTATGAAATTTTAAATGTTAAGGGTATTGATTTCATGGGACCATTCGCATCATCATAATCTAACTAATACATCTTAGAGGCAATTGATTATGTGATTAAATGGGTTAAAGTAGTTGCTCTTCCAATGAATGACACTAAAGGTGTAGTTTGTTTTATGAAGAAGAAAATTTTTACTCGATTTAGGACAACTAAGGCAATTATAAGTGATGGGAGAACACAATTTTGTAACAAGTAATTTGGGTCCCTCTTATCAAAGTATGGTGTTACCTATAAGATAGATGCACCTTGTCATCCTCATACTAGCAGTCAAGTTGAGATATCTAATTAAGAGATTAAGCTAATTTTCGAAAAAAAAATTGTTAGTTCTTTAAGAAAGGATTGGTCACTTAAGTTAAATGATGCATTATGGGCATATTGGACAACATATAAGACATCCATTAGAATGTCTCCATATAAGTTGGTCTATGGAAAACTTGTCACCTGCCTGTTGAATTAAAGCATAATGCATTTTAAACTATTACTTTTCTTAATTTTGATCTAAGGAAAATTGGTGAAGAAAGGCTTTTAAAATTGAATGAGTTGGAGGAGTTTTGCCTTAATGCTTATGAAAATTCGAAGTTGTATAAGCAACGAGTCAAGCAATGGCTTGATAAGTACATCATTTAATGAGAAATTAAGGTTGTTGACAAAGTCTTGGTATCCAATTTGAGATTGAACTTGTTTCCGAGCAAGTTTAGGTTAAAATGGGCAGGCCTTTATAATGTAACCAAGGTTTATCCATTTGGAACAATTGAAGTCACTAATTGTCACTCATCTTTTAAGGTCAATAGGCAAAGAGTGAAGTTGTATGTGCCTAGTTAAGTTGAGGAATCTTCTAAGACTCTTTCACTGTTTAATCTTCATTGAACTAGGAATTCTCCAAGTTAGATAGGTAATTGTATGCTTTTATTTTACCTTGTGTGTTAGGACTTTTAAATATTGTGTTGAAGCCTTTTTTAAGTAAGTTTGAATTAATTTTGGTGTGTTGTCCTTATAATTTCCCTAGTTTGGTACGATTTTATTTGATTTTGGAGTTTTTTATCACAATTTTGAAGAAATTTTATAAATAATCCAATCCATGTTGATAGAGCTTAAATTTAGGAGGTTTTAGTTGAGAATTTGGAAGAAAAATGGTTCACTTTGGCATTAGACAAACTATCAATGATGGTCTCTGAGAATATTGTTGAAGAATGAGAAACCACCGTTAAAGGCCCTGTTTCTATAGCATCAACTACAGGTTGTTTATCCTACAACGACACCATTGTATTCATCATCTTCTACCTCTTCTCTTTTTCGAAACCTTTAAAATTCCCCTTCACCTTCAAATCCTCATAACTTCCTCATTTCTTGACCAAATTATGCATTCTTGGTATCAATTTTTCGGATTTTCTATCCTCTATGAGAATCTATAATCAAATTTGTTTAGAAAATCAACAGATTTCATTGAGAATCTTCGAGATTGTTTGGATCTATTTTCACCCTCAAGGTACATTTTTTCACTTTTATCTTGATATAAACCTCAATTTGATTGTGATTTGGTATCATTATGTTCATAATTTCATTAGCTTTCAATTGATACCAATTTGATTCAATATTATTGTTATAAAAATCAAGAATATTCTGATCTAAAGGGAATATTCTGGAAAACTTTCATCGGAAAATTTTCTAATTTTTTCTAACAGTTTTTGAGTCTTTTGTGTAAAACAAATTTTGACTAGTACCAGGCACACTGCAGCAATGAGTTCATTATTGAAAGTCTAATCCATTCGAACTTGGAAGCCTATTTAAACATATCTGGTGCATTTCAGACTTTAGGATGAGAGTCCGTCCTCACCTTTGTAGGACTCTTTTATTCAGCTATGGTTCGTGAGTTTTTTTGTAAATATCGAGGATAAGAATGAGATCGACACAAATGAGATTTACTCGATAATGAGAGGTATTCCATTTCATATCACTCATGCCTCCCTTTTTTCTACGATAGGAGCACCCAATGAGGGGGATATTTTTGTTAAAGTAAGGGATCCTTGTCATGGCGTTTTAGTTTCTACGCATCCCTCTTTTTCGATTGCTACTGCTAGGGATGACTTAGGATTGACTAGAAATGCCTGAGGTTATATCGCTGCTATTTTAGGGGATTGGGAGTGGATTTTAAATGATTTTACTAGTTATAATGTTATGCCCTGAGCCAATGTATTGAATGATTTATGATTTGTGTACATTAATCTTTTGTATAAGATACTGCATGGTTTGGGTGCTATCTCTGGATTGTGTTTAGTTGGATTTATTATTTTGTTTATGTAGGATGTGGTTAAGATCAAGAAGCCCAACAAGAATTTCTGCTTTCCCTGTTTATTGATTAGGATATTTAGGGAGACAGGAGTTTTATTATATTCTGTGGAGTCTCATGATTGTACTAGTCAGAATATGATCAACATTGGTCTATTTAAGCATTTGCAGTTTACATATCAAGGAGGTCAATGGCGCATTTTTCAGGAGGGTAAGGTATTGACGGTCAACCTGTTGATGATGCACAACTAGAGGTGCCTATGGAAACAGGCGAGGCTTCATCAGAAGCCACTTCGAGCATTCATCCATCTTTCCAACATTCACTTACTACTACTTCAGTACCACCGCCATCAGTTGCTATTGACAGTTTTCAGGTTGCTATTCTTTAGTACCTGATTAACATGGAGACTCATATGACATCTGAGCTTTCGAAGTTTCATGTAGTAATGCTTTTCAAGATGCCTTCTTTTCACAATGTGGTTGATACCCGTTTTAATCATCTTCGACAGCAGGTCGATGAGTTCACTTCATGTATTCAAAGCCTTAAGGATTTTTAGAGAGATCAATATCATGAAGGTCCTGATTCTTAGTTATTTTGGTTATTCCCAAAGATCATTTTACGAGTTTTAGTTTGATTGTTTTATTTTAGTTTCAGTTTAGTAGTATAGGTTTCCTTTTTATACTATAGGTTGTTTTCATATCTGATTGCAACATTTTGATTTCATGTGGGTCCTTGGTTGCATTTGGGTTACATATTAATATGAGTGGAGCATTATTTTATTCTTCTTTGTGTTTGTTGCTTTTGGTTGTTTCAGTTCCTACAAATTCATGAACGGACCTTCAAGTCTATATCAAATCTGTGTATTTCTTTTCCTACTCTCTGGCATTATGTTTTTCAATTCGTTTATTAAAAATTTAGGACAATGTTTAGTTTAAGGGTGGGGGAGGGATTATATTCGTTATACACTTAAGTTTTTATTGGTTTAAAGTAATTTGATTTATCATCAATTTCATCATAATCTATAAATTATGGAAATTAATTTTGATTTTGATCCTTCTTATTATCTATGATTTCTTTTTAATTCAATAATTTTGACAATTTGAAATGTCATAAAATTAATTCTGAATATTAATAACTAAATTCCTTTAACTTATTTCTTAATTTGGATGAAGGATACTTGATGATTAGAATGATATTCCACATATTAAATGCAACTTCTTGAGTAATTTTGTAACTTCTTTTCATGAAATTTTATCATCTAAAGAAAAATTAAAAGGAACTAGAATTAAATAAAAAATTAAATTAACATTAATTAATTAGTTAGTTAAATAAGTAAGTAGAATCCACTCCTCTGATTTCTAATTTTATATGTGTATATATGCAAAGAACGAAAGAGAGAATAAAAGGGAAAAAAGAAGAGAGTAATGTATATATATATATATATATGTATAAGGATTGAAGTTATGAGTTAGACTAATATTCGGTTGAGTTACTCTGACACAGTTAAGTAACTGGAGTTTGTTTATGAAAAAATCTTCACCTTCACATAAAAAGACTGAAGTGATTTCTCAACTAAGCTTCTTGTAAATTTAATTAATTATTGATTAATTAATTTTTATTTTAAATTACTTTAAGGATGTGAAAGTGTCGAAAAGATGATACATTAAACTCAATGTAATTGCCTTTTATATGTGAAATTGATTTTTGTGATTTACATTGAAGATTGAAAAAGAATGAAATGATTTAAATGAATTTACAATTTGATGTGATTAATTAATTTTATAACATTTCCATGCGTCATTTTCAATAATTATGTGATTAACTTTGAATTGAATTTCCTATTTTTATATCCTATTATGAAATTGATGATGAATAATTCGCTTGAGGAGAAATAAATACTTAGGTGTGGGAAAATTGTTAGGGTCAAAATGATTGAGTTTCAATGGCTAATTTGTTGAATTATTACCCCTAATTCAGTGCTTAAATGTTAAATTTATGTATTAATATGTTTAATTTTCACGATGGAGCTTGAAGATGCAAATTGGAGTAAAAATTGGAAGAAAATGCTTTATTCTAAACCATCAACAGCACCCTTCCAAGGTCACATTGATGGATGATCAAGGAGTCGTTGATGAGTTCAGCATGCGTCCATCAAAGGCAGTCTACAACATGCCTTTGTTTGTTGGCTTAACTTGCCGTTAATGGAGTCAATCAGCAATATCAACCTCAAATCTTAAAAATTGCGGCTTGATCGTGCTGTCTATCAGTACTCTTGTCTTCTAGCACATGTGGGAGGCTGCTGAAGTTGTAAGAAACAAAAGAAACAACTTAGACTTACAAATCAATCAAGCATAAACAAATCTAAAGAGAGAGAGAGAGACAATCTTGCTTCTCTCCTCCTTTTTCTTAGTAACATAAAGCCTTCAAACACTTTGGTTTACATTTGTATGTTGTTCTATGAGTTTTTGGACATTGGAGCTTATTTTTAAGATCATTTTTTAGTCTAGGAATTATCGAAGGGTCTTTCTTAACTCAGATTATCACCTGTTTTGCTCTATTTTTTAGAATAATCAATATTCATGTTCTTATGCTCATATTTATGAATGTAAGATGAGAATGAATTTTGTTATATTTTTATATATTGTTTCATTTAAATTTGTTCATATTTTTATATTAAATTGTTCATTTTGTATTCCTATTGATTTTCTATGTATTTTTAATTATGGAATACAAAATTTGGATGAAAGCATAAAGAATTGGAAGTAAATGGAGCACAAATTCAAAGGGTTTTTTTTGTTATTTTATAATCAAAGAAAAGAAAAAAGCAAAAATATATATATAACAAGCTGAAATGAGTCCATGAAACAAAAGCATTTAAAGTAAATTTGGAGGCCTTCTATCAAACAAAATTCAAACTTTTTGGAGCTTTCTTTCACTCACTAAATGGCAACACTTTAAAACTTCGAGAGAAGGAACTTGAGCTGTCCAAAAATGCAGCATTTGGCTTTTTTTCCTTAGGTAAAAAAACAACAATTGAGCATCCAAATGCTAATAGCCAATGAGGAGATGCCATGGATGAAGTAAAACGGTAGCAAGTGGTCTTTAAGGGTTGTCTAAATTGCAGCCAATGAAGAGCTTCCATCCATTCAAAACGGCATCACTTAGAGAAGCATTAAGGAGATTTCCATATGCACATTATATGGCAGCCAAGAATAATTGGAATGGTCACTTAAACAACAATTAAAATGCAAGCAATGATGCTTGAAGAAAGGAGCAAAACATAACATAAAGATATCTTCATCCACGTATCCAAAACGATGCAGCTTATCGGCATGGAGACAACCCAAAATGACATCATATGAAGAAAAAATAAAAATATCATTACGGTAGGAAAGAAGGAAGGATGCAGTAGCATTTTGAAGAGGAATCATGTAGCCCTAAACAAGAAGAAAATAAAAAGCAAAGAGGAGAGGAAGTGATAGTGGAACTTGGAAGTAAATAAACTAAGTGAAGCTATCAAAGCTTGGGGGAGAACCAGGATATGAGATGACTTCAACCTTGGAAGCAAGAAGCTTGAAGGAATCGGCTCCTAGCTAAGACACTCTCAACTCAATTGGCATCAACATGTTTTAACAACTTAGAAAGCTCTTCCCTATTATCTCCTTGGTCAAAGATTTCAGCCGCTAATGTATATAATTAAAGAGTAAGAAAGCTTTCCAAAAATCTTAGAGAGAGAACTGATTCCACCTTCGTGATCCTTCCTTGGTATTAGTCAACAATGGTGGCCGCCAAATTTTTTTGGAAGTGGAAAACTTGAGAGAATTTTTAGCCTCAAGATTCTTTTTGCTTAAGGTGGACTGCTCCCACTAACTTGGAACTCTAGCTTGCATGGCTTTGAGTAGTAGGCTTCCTTGTCTTCTAGAGAGTGCATCAACATGTTCTTCCACCATTTAGGATTTATTTTTAATTATTGCATTGTTTAAACCATAATTTAGTGTTCTTTCCTTTTCATTTGTTCATTTTCTTTTCTTGATGCCCGAATTCGGTGTTTTTTTTGGTTTGTATTTCCAATAGCTTGTCTTTGTCTTGTTCAAATATCATAGCTTTAATTCATGAGTTTTGTTTTCTTATATATTAATCTTTGTGTTATTCTCATCAAGTTTTATGTTTTATTCCTTCAGTTTTCAATTATGCTTTATGTCTTGATTAATTTATGTTTGGTAGTTTTGATTCATACATTTTCTTATGTTTTAATTCATTTATTTTTAGTCTTTATTCAAATTATAATTGCTGGAATTTTTTTGTTACAAAGTTAGTTTAAGTTTTGTTTAATTAGGATTTAGTTAATTAAGTAATAGCTCAAGTAATGTCTGTTTGTGTTAGTTTAAGTATTGATTTGTGTTTTTCATTTGGTGTTTTCAATTTTCCAACCCTCAGTTTCTTTAAATTAATTATGTTTTGTATTTATTTAATTTTTGTTTTGCTTAATTTAGTTATGTTTAGGTAGTGTCTTACGGGCTTTAAGGTATAGGAAGGATTAAGGATAATTAATTGTGAGAATATAATTTTGTTTGAATTAGTTTTTTCTTTTTAAGCTTAAGTTGGTTTGGAACTTTAGTTAATTTTCATGGATTAGGTTTTATCTTTAGGCTTGATCATCCTTTAGGTAATTCCCTAATCCTAAAGCTAAGATTAAGCATGTGATACATAATTGTCCTTAGCGATTTCCAAAAGTAGGTATAGGTTAGTTGGTTTTTTAAGGATACTTAACCAACTAATCTAGGGTTCCATACCTTTAGGTTACACTTTCCAAGCTTACGAGTGAGTGGCCTAAGTTAGTCGTCCCTTAGTACCTAATGCATCTTCACTATTAAATCTAAAGAGCTTGTTTTAAGATATAGTGAAGATAAGGGTATTTTTAGAGCTTGATAGATTTACCTAAGCTAGAGGAATTGAGGGTTTTAGAGCTTATTCAAACCTATAGAATAACACCTTAGTTAAAGCACCTTTTGTCTAAATTCAAGGATCAATAGTTATCCTAGAACCTCGACAATACCTTCAGCTCATTTCTTTTTTATTTTTAGTAGTCTTTTCTTGTTTTGTCTTTTTATTTATTTTAGTTTCCTTAGCTTTCTTCATTCTAGGGGTTTTCTTTTCCTTTTCTTAGCAACATTAGAGGTAGCAGTTCACCCTAGCCCCGAAAGGTCACCCTAACTACTTAGTTAGATGTAGTTAGGTATTTTATAATTTAGTAGCTTGTGAGGAGCTTATCAAAATTTTGGCACCATTGCCAAGGATCAAACATGGGTTGCTGCATAATAGGTGGGAATACTCACCACTTTCTTTATTTGTAACACCCCAAAATATACCCTAGAAGTTAGCATGTCTAAGGTTCATCAAGAAATGAATGTAACAAATAAATTAATATAAAGGTTTCTAATGTAAAAGATTTGGGTAAATAGGTAATCTGTTCGTTTTGGCATGAACATACCTCGGTAATTTGTCCATATCATGGTATGTATAACTCCAATTTGGATAATTCTAATTGGGCCTTGATCTAGAGACATAGATATAAAATGTTTATGAAGGAACCAAAATTTTATTGTGTCTCTAAGGTCTTCTAATTAGTACTTGAAGTTACGTTATGGCAACTGCCCCTATTTTCGAACAACCTGTGATGTTTTGGGTATAATTCCTGAAATAATTAACCAAATTGCATGAAATTTATGACATTAGAAAATTAAGACATAGGGGAATGAAAT
>JAOXYD010084141.1:0-12230 GCA_028565735.1 Pinacopodium congolense
CAAGGGTTTTATTTTCTTTTTGACAACATTAGAGGTAACAATTCACTCTAGCTCTCTGTGGGATCGACCCTGACTTGTCCTAGCTACTTAGTTAGGTTAGTTAGGTATTTTTAGTATTTGGTAGCTTATGACGAGCTTCACTTCTATTTTAGTGCAAAAACAAAAAAAAATGAAAAAAAAAATGAAAAAATATGAAAATCAAATATGAACAAGGAAGAGAGAAGAGTTTTATGCTAATAGAGTGAATTATTGCACTTACTTTTGAGATTAAAGATAGGATTTGATTGAATTTTATACGATTTTACTTATGCAAGTTTCTTCAATTGTATTACCCACAAAGTTTCCTTTACCTAAGCCCCATTACACCCATTTAAAAAGAGCTTTATATTTTTGCATCTAGTTTATTATTTAAGGGTAGAGATATGATATATAAGCAAGCTTTTAGGTTAAGTCCCTCTATGTATTGATTTGAGAGTTTCACAAGTTATTTCTTAAACACTTTGAGCATGTGGAGTGAATTTTTTATGAAGGTGTATTGAATTCTTCTATACTTTGAATTTAGAATAATTGCTAGGATGACTATTTATTAGTGTTGGCTTATGAGGATTTTTTCGATGACGACTTACTACTAATAATATTGTGGTTTGATTTTTTAGGCATAATAATTTAGATTGTGGATGGATGGGTTAAGAAAAGGGAGACAGGGATATTAATAATAGTTGATAATTTTGAGCTATTATTTGTTTGATGACAAGAAAAAACCTAAGTGTGGGGGTACTTAATAGTACCTAATTTATACATATTTTTAGTTTGATTTTTATCTTTTAGAGCTTAGGTGTGAGGCTATTTTATATATTTTAGAACTTAAATGTTTTAATTATTGAATTTGATATTAACTATACAAGATTGGACAAAAATGGATGTTTTTGGAAGCTTTTGAGTTAATTATGGTCATGGGAAAGTTTAGACCAATCATTGGATTGAAGGGTAAAAGGAAAATCAAGGCTTTTGGAGGGATAATGTTTCTCATGGTCTTGGTCACAGCCGTAACCTTGGCCATGGCAGTTTTTGTTCATTTAAACAAAACTATATTTCTTATAACCTTGATCACGGTCATGATCTTAGCCATGAAATCTTACGGCCATGATATCATTGACATAAAATCTCATAGCTATGACAATTCTATGGATATAAAGATGAATTTTGAGGGTTTTATAAGAATATTTACATTTTGAGGGCGAGACATTATCATTCTAAGGAGAAAAACACAACCCAAATAAATTTTACATAATAATTAAGTAAAGTATGAGGATTTTGTTAAGATTCAAGTGAAGATTTAAGTAAATTAAGAGGACTCCGTCAAGATTTGATTGAAGAATCAAGAATAAAACTTCATCAGGATGAGTTTTTTATTTCCTTATTCTTCCCTGATGATTGTTAGATTTATTTTTATGGATATGAACTAAATTTTCTTTGAGATCTAGTTGGGATGAACCATATAACTATTTTTTATGATTTATTCCTTGATTTAATGGAAGACCCAAAATTTCTTAGGCTTATTCATAATTATTATTGTGTTTGAGTTAGGATTTTGCTAGCAATTTCAATTAAATTTCAGTTTTTATATATTTTGACTGAGAAATCATTTATTTGAATAGATCAATTTCATGAATAACAAGGCTTCTATAAACACCTAAAGATAGAATTGATCAATGTCATGAATAAAAAGGCTTGAATGAATAATTAGAGATAGAATTACATAAGTTTTTCGAGTTATATTCAAACCTAATATATGAAATCCTTTGATCAGTTTAATACATCTTCTTAGAATTTTAATTTAGAAGAGATTCTAATTAATTAACTAAGATATGGAAGTTATATTTTCTGAGAGAGATTATAATAAGCGATTTTATTTGTCTAAGTGATTCAGATTAGTCCTTAAATTATGACAAAACCTGAGAATGTTAAGGTTTCAGGGGAATTTCTTATTTAGGTCTTATTCCCATTTATTGTTATTTCTTTGTGTTAATTGTCTTGGATTATAATTTTAGTTTAATTAGTTAATTTTAGTTTAATTAATAATTCAATCAACTCACGCACTCGTTTTGTTAGATTAGATAATAAAAAGACAATTAGTACTAGTAGCTATAACCTTCATGGGAAGGATGAGAGACGGAACCTAATAAACTCACTAGAAATAATTAGCACTAGGTTGATAGGCATGAAAAGAGAAGGAAAATAACTAAGGTAACTTTCCAAGACAATGAGAGATGGAACCTAATACACTCATATGAAGACCCAAAGGTTATGTCATTATCAATGGTGAACTCAATAGAAAAAAATTCTGGTAGATATGGGCAGTGCATTAGATATATTATGTTATGATACTTTAAAAAGGTAGTGGTGATGTCACCAAATAAATTTAAACATGTTATCTCCCCTAATTAGATTTTTTCAATGATCAAATATACACTAGAGGGAAAATTTGAATCTTAGTCACAGAAGGGCCTAAGATACTCACCACAAGTCTAATATTCTCCCCACTTGGCTCCTAATAAAGTGTCCAATGCCTAAAAGAATGAGCAAGGTTAAGGGAGATTGTAAAATGGTGAAATAATGTTATATTAATTTCTTCAAAAGGAAGAACATCATCAATAAAATGAATGAAGCATAGCTAAACGTCAAGGACCACCCAATTAGATAAAAGAAGAGACATTCCAGAATTAGTAGAGAGATGATCACATATAAACTACATGAAAATATGTTCTTTAAACCTATCACAAAAAAAGAAGAGAAGTTATGCAGTCAATATATAATAGGCCATCAAACCGAAAGTGTTTACGTTATTGGTAGTATGTTTTAAAAATGAAGTTAACTACTATAAATGGTTAATGAATATGGTAATGGTGAAAAAAGTCAATAAAAATGGAGAATTTGCATTGATTACACATATTTAAACAAAGCATGTCTTAAAACCAACTACCTATTGCCAAAAATAGATCAATTGGTTAATGAAACCTTAAGACATCAAAAATTAAGTTCTATGGAAGCATACTCAGGTTATAGCTAAATTAAGATAAGTGAGGTTGATGAGGATAAGATTTCATTCATAAAATCAAGGGGAGCCACTCATACAATGTGATGCCTTTCAACATAAAAATGTAGGAGTGACAAACCAAAGTTGGTGAATAGTTAGGTAGAAATATGGAGTCTTATATGGATGACATGGTTATCGAAACAAAAGAGTGTGGATGTCAAATAGAGGATTTGAGATAATATTAAAATGAACTGAGAAAAATACAAAGTGAAGTCTAACCTTGAAAAATGTATGTTAGGAGAAAATGTGCATATTCCTAGAATTCATGGGGACATAAAGATGAATTGAAGTAAATTCCCCCAAAAAAGAGTTATAGAAAAAATGATTGACACAATAATTTTAAAAAAAGTTCCAAGAGTAGTAGGGCACATTCCAACCTTATCACAATTCCTATTAAGATCAATTAGTCAATATCTTTAATTATTTAAGATTATATGTAGGAAATGCAAAAGCCCTACACTTCATAGGTAAAATCCTATGTAGAGAGATAAGCTAGCCTAAAGAATAATCACATAAAGATACTTCTTAAAAACCTCAAAAATAGATTAACTAAATTAAAAAATGAGATTGACATTAATGATTTTCAAAATTCTATCATTAGCTAACCACGTATTTCTTAACCATATCAAGTTCAATTTTATTTTCATAATAGCATTTGATATCTTACAGCCATGTCTAATAGTAATAAGAGAAGACAAATTTTTATTAATGGCAGTATAGTACTTTACTAAATGGGTTGAAGGAGAACCCTTATTAAATGTCACAAAAATTTTAGTAAAGAATATCTTAAGGAAAATCATATTAAGCATATATGGCATTCCTTTGGTAATAATAACAAATTTGACTACAGAGCTTTCAATAAATTTTACAAAGGCCTTAAGATCAATCATTTATTTTCGTTTATAGCTTACATCTAATCCAAAAGACTAGCCAAAGTTAATAGCTAAACATAATTATAAAGCTTAAAAACAAGGTTAAATAATCAAATGAAACTTGGAATATATAATTATAAACATATTATTGGCATATAGAACCTTCCTAACAACTACAACAAGTGTGATGGAGATCAAGCATCATAAGTGGCTTTAGCAAGGCAGAAGGAGTGGGATGTGTTGGAGAGATTCAGTAGCAAGGAAAAACACTTAAACAAGCTTAACAAGATGATATTAGGGCAAAAGATCTATTTGAGAATCTTAAAGGTCCAATTATACGATCGTAAGCTAAATGTGCTAAAGAGGCTCTTAATAATCTGATGGCGGATCTATATGCAAAAGAAGAAGATAAAACACTTGGAGACATATAAATTAAGTTTACAATGATGATTCAAGACTTGGAGCAATGTGTTGGACTTATTGAAGAAAGTTGGACCTGTTGCATAACTTGAAACAACTTTTTTATTACAATTATACTGTTATGAGTATCTTTGGGCCAATTGCTAAGGCTTTGTAATTTATTTTTTTTAGAAATTTTAGTTATTCTATGTAGGACTTAAATAAGTGGATTCTAGCCTTAAATATGCCTACTTACATGTTAGGTTTGATTGGACCTAATCAACTTGTTTTAATCTTATTTGTTAGGAAGTTTGTTCGTTTATACTAGGATGGGCCAAAATCCAATTCCTACCCTTTTGGAATTCAGCTATGTCATTATGGTTAGTATAAAAACACTTTATTTCTTATTATGTAGTCAGACATGATTGATTTTAGATTCAACAAACACATATAGAGTTCTTTTGCATTACTTTAAAGAAAATCCTTTCGTGGTGTTCTTTAAAGATTTAAGTTTCATTCAAGAAAGTGCTTGTGAAGATTAAACCAATTCCTTATCACCCCCAATCCTTTCTAAATTATGTAGTTTAGACCTCTAGTAGTAGGAATGTTTATCGATCTTTTTTTTTTTATGCTATTATGTATGACTTGATATCTCTGTGGCCTTTGATTCTAGACTCGTAGTAGTTGTGTACATATTACATTCTCTCTTATTTTATTTATATTAGTTCTTATAGTATGTTTAAGAGTTAGATATTGTTATTAACATTATTTTGTAATCAAGAATATGGATTTGATTTGCTTTGGAGATTTTACCCTTATTTTTTATTTTTGGATCTTGATGGTGTTGTAAGGCTTATTAAGGGTATAATAAGCATTAGACTTATTATTCCTTTAACACCAGTTATGGACTGTGATTTGGGTCATGACAGAAGGAGACCTAATTATATGTAAATTTGAAAACTTAAAGACTAAAAAATTAATAAGAAATTTTCCATTGATTGGTCGTGAACTTATAAAAAAAGAAGAAGTAAGGTTAGGAAGTTATAAGCTGGAAAGGATGAATGAAACTAAAATCCACTAAGTATGGAATGGTATAAATCTAATAAAATACTTTAGTTAGGAATGTACAAATTAATCTTATTATCCTTTGATTTTATTACTAAGGTTGTGCTTTGTTAACAAAACATACTCATGTTTCAATTTAAAAAAAGTAAAAACTAATAGGGCTTAGGTCTAAATGGGAAAAAAGAACTCCTTAGTTCAGTAAATATCTTGTACATTAATAAGAATGAGGTTTTTAGTGAGGAGAAAGAACTCTTAGGTTTAATAAAAAATTTGTAAACCAATAAGGCTCAAGTCCAAATGAGGAAAAAGAATTTCCTAGTTCAACCTAAAACTTGTTGACCATATGGCTTAAGTCTAAGTGAGGACATAGATCTCCCTGATTCAACCAAAATACGCGTTAATGAGTTCACAAGTCCGAGTGAGGAAAAAAATACTTGTTAGTTCAAACCAAAACATATAAATTAATAAGGATCAAGTTTGAGTGATGAAAAAGATAACTCCCTTATTCAACTAAAAACCTTCAAGCGTATACTTCTTATGTTCAAATGAGGAAAAAGAATGATAGAGTTACGTGATTCGATAAACAAAATAAGATATGATTATAAATTATTGAATGTATAAGTGAAACACATGATAAATAAGATAGGCATGGGTATCAAAACGTCCAAAGTAGAATAGATAAGGGGATAAGGGTGTATTCTATAGCATTTTAGTACATAATTTGACATGTTTTCACCCCTATCTTGATATCAAAATGTCAAATTTATGTGTATTTAGTGAAAATGCAAGTTTATGCTCAAGATTAGAATTTTATGTGAAAAAGAAAAAGTGTAGATGTTTTTTTTTTCAAAAGATCAATGTGGGCCTATAACGGTGTCATTGATGTCTCATTTGTACTACTATTACAATCAACCTAAAAGAATAATGCATCTCTTATGCAAATAAAAGCAACCACCATTGAAGACTATTATGCAAATAAAAGAATAACATACAATTTAAATGATGTCATTAATAAATGAAATCTTGGGTCGCTGATGCTTCTAAAGGTATTCTAGTATGGATTTCAAGGGAAAATTAAACTAGACATTCCTTAGACTGGCCTAAACTTAGCCAAGGTGTATTTAAACATCTTTTTAAGAGTTTTATGAAGGATTAAGAAGATTTTAGATTATTTTAGGCATTACTTTTCGTAGAGTTTTAGGTTTCATATTTATTTTTTCTCAATCTATTGTAATAGGTATTTAAGATTGCTTTTTAATGTTTTAAAGAGTGAAATCAAGAATTGGAAATTGGATCACAGTTTGGAAACTCATTGCAAGTGTATTCTAAATCTTTAATTTCATTGTATCTTTTAACTCTTTGTGTTTTTTATTAATAAATATGTGTTTTATGCTTACATTTTTTTGTTTATTGATTAATATGTATGGTTAATTTGTTTAACAACTATAGAGAAGTAAGTAAATGATTTAATAGAGTTATATTTTCATAGTTATATGTTAATATTTGTTTATTCTTAATCATCTACTTTGATTGGCCATTTAGGATAGGATCTTAGATAAATAGAGATATGAAAAATCTAACCTAGTTATTATAAAAATCAATAAAACAATATAATTTAAATTAGTGAATGACTAAACATTGATTAATTGTGAGAGTCTTAAGTCTAGAAGGGAATTTTAGATCTGAACTTCTTGAGTTTATGCTTGTTACCTAAGTTTATTGAGTGACTAAACAATAGAAAGAACTAATAGAGAAAAGGTATTGTCTTAATCATAAATGTTTCTTAATTTTGAAAAGATATGTTAAATTAAGCAACACAGTCATCATTAACTTAATTAATTCATTAAAATTCGAAACCTTAGCCATCCATTAGATATTGGAATATCTTAATTGCATCTTGAATTTTTTTGGCATAAATTGAGTAATTTAGTTTAACTTAATTAATTAATTAAATTATATTTTCTAGATAATTACATAATGATTAACTTAATAGTCATAGTAGACTCTTGTGGGACATATCTCGAATAAATTTAGATTCACTATATTACTTACGATAGGTATACTTACCTATTGTTGATTTTAGGTTAGAACTGATTTAATTAAGTAGAAATAGATTAAAAACAAATTTTTTGTGTTGTTGTTAAGGATCTTCCCTAGTAATACTAGGAAGATATCAATGTTGATTAATATAAAGGTTTATTTTATTAATATTATTCTTTTTACTGCTTTTCTTTATTATTTTTTGTATTATATTTTTAATTTTTAATTTGATTTTTCTTTTGCTTAATTACTAGGAATAGATAGGTGATAAGTAGTCCAAAGTTTTGTGTTTTTATTTTATTTTAGTTTAGTTTTAGATGACCATTAGTAGTTAACTAAAATGATGTGGCAAGGTGACCACTGGTAAGGACTACTGGCAAGATTGCTAATGGTATGGATAAGAAAGAGCTTCAAGCTATGATTGGAGAGATGAATGGACAAGTTAGAATAATTAATGGGGTGATGCCTACAACTTTATTTCGATGGATCTTTAGGATTACTCTTGGATTAATAAAACTTACTTTGAATTACTTCCACCAATTTATTATTAACAACAATTTGAAGAGGAGTCAAGATTGGTGTTATGTGAGATAATAAGTAAATTTATATATATAAAAAGTTATCAATAAGAATTAGAAGCTTCTTTTCACAACTTGGAAATCCAGAGGGAGTAGTTAGTCGAATTAGTTATAGTATATGACTAAGTTTAACCATCTAATGTTACCTAAGTGGAGCCAAGGGAATAAAATTTTTTAAATTCAATTGAAAATGAGGAGAAGCCACAACTAAAATAAGAAGAGGTCAATGAAAAATTTATTAGTAATGAGGTTAACAAGGTGAAAGAGGAAGCATCTTTGGTCATTGATTTTACTAGTACTATAATTTTCAATCACCTAAAAGGAGTCATATACCAAGACTTTTCAAAATGATGCTTCACAAAAGATAAAAGAAGTGAATATAAAATTTAAAGGTAGGTATGGTGAGCAATAAGATAGTGACACATCATTTGGAAAAAGAAGAGGAAGTTTTAGGCATGGACCTAAGAAGAGAATTAAGGTTCTCTAATAACAGAATCCAATTAAAAGATCTTAAAGAAGCACTTATTTAAGTTGGTGTTCTTTTATTTGTATGTTTTTAGTTATAGTTCTTAGTGTCATTGTCTTAGTCATTTTTTTCTTGTGTCATGTTTTTAATTGATGCTTTAGTTTTATTGCCTTAGGTTTAACATATTTGAATAAATGTGTATGTAAAATCTTGTTTTTTCTCACAAGATTTATGAATTAAGGGTACTTAGTGATAATTTAAGGAGTTGGAATTATGGAGAAAAACTGAGGCAGACCGTTAATGGCTCCTTGTAATGATGTCATTATTCTCATATGGAATTTTCATTGTAGCATGAATTAAGTATATTAATGACATCATTTATCAATGATGTTATACTCTATATGATCAACATAGAAGCTTACATCTCATTCATAAATTGAGACCATAGAACTTAACCTTAACCCTTTTATTTTCTTCTTTTTTTCTCTCCCTCCCACTACCATTCACCATACCCTCTAATATTTTTAACGTTTTTTGTCATTTTCAACAGTGATATACCCACCATTTCGATCTGAATCACTCATAAGATTTTCATAGAAGGTTACAATTGTAGAACATCATTGTTTATCCCCTTTTTTCCTTCCTCTCTACCATTTTTATCATCCCTCACCACCACTCCTCCCTTTTTTTTTTCTTATTGTCTTTCCTATGTTTTGGTTGCCATTTTTGTACCATTAAGCTCCCCATATCTTGATCTATCTTTTGGTATCATTTTTACCCTTGATATTGTTGTTGATGAAATGAATATTTCAAGTGATGGCGAGAATATTCCAATAATAGTGAAGGAATATTTTAGTGGGCTGATAACATATTTTAGCTGCTATTAAGTCTAGTTTTTGCCACTATTTTTAGACATATGGCCCTGTGATCTTTTCCAACCTTGATCTCATGGACACTCTCGTCATTTAATGCTTTTAAGCTCACTACCATAGAGCATGCTAAGTGGTATAAGGGCTATAATGAGAATGATATAACAATGAAGCGATCAATAACACGTACTACGAAGGTGAAGTATGACATTGTTAGAGCACTTAAAGCACTAGGATGGAAGCTAGTGCTTCAATTGGAAAAGCAATACTACCCTCGTCTAGTTCAAGAGTTTTAGATTAGCATTGAGCAAAGAGAGGATGCAGGCCTTATTAAGATTCATTCTTTCATTAAAAGAACCCTTATTACTATTAATTGTTTTTTTTATTGTCATTGTTGGGAGTACTTGAAGAGGGTAATATCTAAGAGCAGTAAAAAGATACAATACATAAGGACATGGCCACTTTTGAGCATGATTTTTTCATTAGAGCTGTTCATGATGTCTTAAGGATAGGAAAAGCCCTCAATTTCCAATCATTCCTAACCTACTAGCTTAATGCATAAGAGAGGATTATCATGATTGTTTTGAGCATTAATGTCATACGAATAGAAGTGGGTTGAATGAAGTGAGATTTTATGACATATATATCCTTTATAAATTCTCCATAGGTTAGGGATTTTGACTAGTATTCCATTAGTAGGCTTCATCAAATACTACATATGTACAATGTTGTTTGGATTCATTGTTTGAGAAAAAAAATTGCTTCTTGTGCCTTTTGACAAAGAAATCGAATGATTGTAGAGTGAGCTTCAAGAGAGAGATCTCCGTCCACCCACCTGGTGCTTCAACCATCTCGTACTCTGCACTTAAGCTTTGCAAGTATGGTAGAGTTTGAGATAGTGGAGCAATCTTCAGGTGGACCTGCTAAGAGCTAATGAGAGACCTGAAACCGTACAATTTCCAGACCTATTGTAGATAAGGAGGATACTGAGGAGGAGCCCTCTACTAAGACGCCTCTTGAGCTTATACCTCTTAACCACTAGCCACTGTTACTCCTACATTCATATCATCTGAGCCACTTATAACTACCATTATTAAGATACTTTAGAGATTAGAGAATTAGATGAATCATATGTGGAGATTGATTGATGAAAAGTGGGAGTATATAAGATCCAGAGATTCAAGGTCTAGTAGCTAGGGGATGTTTAATGATTGTACATGTTGTTTGTTTCATTTATCTCATATTTTTTTATTTTACTTTAAATATGTTATATTTGATTATTATTAATGATATTAGAGTTTTCTTATTTTATCTTATGTACACTTTTATGTTTCTTTTGTTAATTTTTCAATTAGTTGCAAAAACTTTCTTGAATTAAAAAAAGACAAAAGATGGCTTATCCAATTCAGGGAATTAGTCCTATTCCTATATCTCCCATTATGTGTTTATTTTGATTTTTATGAGAAACAATGTTCATCTTGAGTGTGTAGGAGGGAACTAGGAAACAATTCTTATTTCACTTGATATTATTATGAATCTAATGGTAATTTATTCATGATTTTTTTTTCAAAATGGCTAATTAAATGTTAAATAATGTATTTCAGTTTTATTGATGTAGCTACTATAGTTGGGATTGATTAATTGATGATTGATTGTAAATTTATTTAACTTTGGATTGAATTATATGTATGGTTAATACTTTATGCATGATTATCAAATTTTGATGAAATTTTATATGGATTTTATGTAAATTTGAAGAATGGGTTCAATTTAAATAATTTTGATAAAATTTTAAAATTTCTGAAATGTTTGAAATGGACTAAAATAGAGTTAAAATTGATTAAAAGAGTAAAATTGTGTGAAAAACATAAAATAGAGCATAAAATTCACTTACTGGGACAATATAAAGGGTAAAATACACTTGTCTAACGAAATTGAAAAATAATAAGTTTAAAGCATGGTGGGGCGTAAAACACACATGTCATTGAATTAACTTAAGAGAATTTGCACAATTTTCATACGAGGTTTTTGAAATTTGATATGATGTATAAAGGTTAAATTAACTACATATTTTGACCATAGTTGAAAATTCATAATCAAAAGTGAATTAAGATGTACTAACTATGTTAGTCACATTGATTTAGATTAAAATAGCATGTTTTACATTTAAAAATCATTATAAAAAATTTATTGAATATCTTAGTAAGTTACTTGAGGATAAACTATAGTTCGAGTATGAAAGAATTGATAGGGGTGTATTATGTAGGATTTTATTACATAATTTGACATGTTTTCACGCTTATCTTAATATTAAAATGTCCAATTCATGTTTATATTTAGAGAAAATGTAGGTTCATGCTTGATAAGATTGAATTTTATTAAAATTTTATGTACTTTTTAATGTTATTTCTATTTTATTTTATTATTTAAATATTTAATTTGTGTTATATTTTGTTTAATGACAGATTTATTGCGATAACACAAATTTTAAGCCAAAATATGAGAAATTATGAATTATAATTTCATGGAATAGGAGAAGGCGTACTTCATGGACACACCACACGCACCTGCACTGTTCACTTTCAATTAATTGATTTCCAACGTTACTTTGTTTTTGCTCTTTAATTTTCTATGCAAAATATTTGTCCTATTCATTTAATTTGCTTTGAATTAATTTCTTACTTGCTTTAATTTTTAGTTAAAATTTAGTTATTGTTTTTAATTTAATTTTATGTTACTGTTTACTTTTAAATATGAATTATAATTTCAGATTTATTTTTCATTAATTATTAAGTTGTTTAAGGTTTTATTTTATATAGTTTCAATTATTTATTTAGTATTTGG
>JAOXYD010084152.1:0-12229 GCA_028565735.1 Pinacopodium congolense
GTACCGGTACAGTACCATTTTGAACGTCAATACGGTACCGGTACCGGTACGGTATTTAAAACATTGGGTCCCATAGATATGTTTTTTCTTTCCAAGTCCACGTTCTGTCAAAGTAAACTGATGAAAGGATTTATTTAGGTTCAAACGCAAAGTTGAAGGACTAAAATAGAAAATTTTGAATGTTTAGGACTAAATTAAACAAATTGTTAAAAGTTGAGGACTTAAAATATGCTTATCCCGAATAGGAAACCAAATTTAATTTGAATTAACAGTTCACTGTGAGTTCAAAGTTTCGGTTCAACGACTGCTTTCCTGTTATCAAGTATTTTTGTTGAGACTTCATTACAACGGCTATTAAGAAAATTAATTAATATTACTACATGTTAATCCTGCCATGCTTCAATTTACAACAGAGCACACTCTACGAATTCGCCTTCAGTTCCAGTTTTGACACCGATGTTGCTCATCTTAACCGTGGACCTATTGTGTGCCCTTCTATTTTCAAGGGAAGAAAATGATAAACGAATATCAAACTTAAAAGAGTTACGTAAATCTATATATATAGACAACGAACTACATCATTTACAAATGAAGCATACCGACAAGGGTAACAAGGTCTTGCGTGTTCAGTCCCAATGCCGAAAATTTTTGCTTTTGCACATCGATAGAGTCGGTGAAGCCTGGAAGATTGGCAGTATCAGATGCCAATGAAACCCTACCATCTCTGCGTCCTGTGGGAACAGGCCAACTAGGTCCAAGTGTCTGCAAATTCGTTACATTGTTAAAGCTTTAATAGTTGATAACTTTAGGTCGAAGTAGAATTAATGGCTGGTATACATAATCAAAGCGAGTTTCAAATTCCGAGAGCAAACAAATAAATATATTTAAAATATACCAGAACTACAGAATCACGAGCAGCTAGGGCTAGAATATCGGCACATGAGACAACACCAGGGCAAGCAGCTTCGAGTTGGGACTTGGCATCATTAATCACGTCATACCCTCGAAGCAAAAGGTTTGGTGGGGCTGTTTTCTCAGTGTTGGAGCCGTCAATGAGAATAGAGGCATCACAACCATTCACAAAGCAATCGTGGAAGTGCATCCTGAGCAAACCAGGTGCAACAGTAGGATCAGATCTGAAATGAGACTGGACTGTGGCTCTGACGATGGATTCAACCCTAGGGCATGTGGTTAAATAAAACCCTACACGAGTGCCTTGGCCATTCACCAGGGTGGAGAATATGGCAAGCAAAAGCAAGCCACAAACTATTGGTTGGTGGCAAGAACTAGTGTTCATTGTAGTAAACTAATGTTGTTAACACTGCTAGATTTCCAGAATTTGAATAATTAGATATCAGCCAAGGAAGGTTTGAGCGTGATTTTGTGTATAAAAGTAAAGAGCAAAGAGCCTTTATATATAGGCATCACGAAGTCAAAAATAGCGATAGCAAAGTAAACAAAGACGGCTTGTAGTGAAAGGATTGAAAAGATTCGGAAGCATGATAATGAGTTGTGATACATTGGACTCTTTTGGTGTTATTATAGTTGGACGACAAACAAATTGCATGTTCGTGCCTCAATAAAGTCAGAGTCAACTGCGCGTTGATTAGTATCCATAGATTTCTTACCACCTCTAGGCAAAGCCCTCAATGAAAGTAATTTGTCGACAAAAAAAGAAAGAGATAACCGGATTCGTAACTTAACGTGCATGATAAAGGAATTTTATGATATAATTTCTTTATTTTCTTTATTTGAAATTTCAATTTTGATATTTTATGTTTTCATCAACTATGTTGAGAGTAGATGCAATGCATCTCTCATAATTACACATTTCTTCTGTAAAATAATATATATTTTTTAAGGGTTAAGTATCATTTATGTCACTCTAATTTCACAACTACGTTTTAAAAACAAATTTTCGAAACAAATTTTTTATATTAAATAATTGATATAATCTATTAACTAATGTGTATTTTTAAGGTGTGTAAAAGTATTTTGGTCTAAAATTTTTAATTTATTTCATATTTTGATATAATAGCTAATTTTTTATTACAAATTTCAATAAAATAGTTTTTTATTTTAATTTTTTATTACAAAAATGAACTAAACAAGTATATATTTTTCTTAAAGAGAAACATAAACTAAAAAAAAATAGAACTGATGTCAAACACCCTCTAAAAAACTAAAATTAATGATTTTGTTAAATAAAATGTTGGTTGGATTTAAAATTTTGCCATAAAAATCTACGTTTAACTTGGATTTTTATTTTAACCTAACTTAATCTAAAATTCAAACCAAATTAATATTATTATAATAATCTCATTTCTTTTTTTGTATTGATAATTTAATTCTACATTTTTTAGATTTTTCTAATAAATTTCTTTTTTTTTTGTCAAGAAAGAACTTAATTACTAAGAACACTATTATCTAATAGAGAACTGCATTCCAACTTGATACATGAACATACATATAGTAAAATATATGTACATGGATGTCCACTTGTATAATTTAACTACTATCCAATTTTTAAAAGTTTTCAATTTAACAACCAAATTTTTAAAAATTGTCTACTTTAGTGTTCAATCTTTAAAAGTATTCGATTTAATGATTAACTTTTTAAGACTCACTTAGCCTAGGTGCAAAGATATACTCTGTTAATTTTTTTGTTTATGCAACTAACGGAACCTGTCACACTTGAACATTCACATGACAAAATATGTATGTCTCTTAAAGCTATCATTTAGGTTTTTAATATTTCAAAACTATTAAAGAATTTTTTAAAATTTAAACAAATTATTGTTTATAAGGCTTTTGATAAATTTGTTCTATATGACTAACAGAAGTCTAAATGCATATGCATACATGATAAGTTTATATCTTTTATGTATTTTTTTATTTTAATAGTATTGAAACTTCACAAACTTATTTGATAATTTTGATACTTTGGCCAACCACATGAATTTCTAGTAAATTTAGCCATTATAATATATACTAAAGGAGAAAATAAAAAAATGTGATATTCTCTTATACAAAAAAATTAAATTAAATTAAATATAATTTAATTTTTAATTAATAGAATAATTATTTGTATTAAATTTTAAAATTCTTTTATTTTAACTTTTGTACGTTCTACTCATTAAGGGCTTATTTAGTTATGTTTTGGTTTTTAGTTTTGGTTTCCTATTTTTTAAAACACAAAAATAAAAAAAACACAATAATACGACATAAAAATTTTAAAAAAAAGACACATAGACTATTACAAAAACACAAAATCATAACAAAAAATCATAACCCACAATTCAACTAAACATTCCCTAAATTTACAATGATAATATATTACTAATTAACTAGATTTATTATTAGCTAATATTAAACTAAAGAGAAATTACTTTTTCCAATTGAAAGATTACTTTATATATATATTTATGAAGAAGAGTTTTTACTTTTAGATTTTAACAACTTACACTAATTCTTTAGTATTAAATTAATTATAAAAATACATTTACTGAAGTAAGGATATAATTTATAAAAATTAGACATTATAAATAAATAATTTATTAGAATTAAAAAATCACTTCATTTTTTTGTCATATTCATTATAAATTCTTAATCATTATAAGTTACATTATCTTCCTAATTATATCTATATTACCTTTTTAAAATACTAATAACTAATGTTATAACTAATATGTAAAAAGATAAAAAGATAAAATTTTACAAAATATTTTTGTAATCTTATATTAAAAAATGATTTAAAAAATTTTAAAAGTTTATAATGAGATCATACATTAAGTTTTTTTAATCAAGTAGTTTTCAATCTTTTGAAGAAATAAGTTTTTTATGTTATAAATTAACAATAAATTTATAAATTTTAATTTATTTATAAAAGATATTTTGTGATTGCTATATATTTAATTTAAAAATTTTATTCATAAATTGTTTCCTTCAGGTCACAAACTTATCAAGTCTAAATCTTAAATATTCTTTAAAAATAGTCTAAAATATAATTAAATGTTTGTTAACTAAACTTAAAATTTATTATAAATATTTTCTAATAAAATGTTAGGATAATAAATCTTCAATTGATCAAAATTTTGATATATTTTTTACTTTCAGTATTCAACTTTAAAAGATTTTAAATTTAGTAACTAACTTTTTAAAACTTTTTCAACTCAGGTAAAAGAATAGACTTGTCAGGTTTTGTTAGCTGTGTTAAGGGAAAATTAATAAAGTTTACTTGTTGATCTTAGTTAAATAAGTGTTAAAATATTAATTATTAAATTAAAAATTTTTAAAGACTAAATATTGAAATGAAAAAAAAAATCTTAAAAGGTTGGTCATTAATGGATATGCTATCTCATAATAAACCCATCCTTGCTTTAGAAAAAAGTTATAACTTAAATTGTTTTTTATCTAGTCCCATGTCCTTTTATTTTCTAATCCTATTATATGATTCTTTTTTCTTGTCAAAAGAAAATAAAATAAATGATTTTCTTTAACGTAATACCGTGTATTTCTTAATTATTTAAGATTAAAATTTCAGTTTTGAATCATTTTACTGTCAAAGATATTTTGACCTAAAGAGGCTTCCTAATCTTAGATCATATTTTTAATTTAATCAATGACTTTTTTTCACTTAAATTTTTTCTTTGTTTTCTAATTAAATAATTCATTGGATCCTATAATTTTAGTTTTCTAAAACTATTATTTAAATAACTTTACTAACATAATTAAGTTTTTCAACTATTTGATATTCTAACATTTCACATCTAGAAAAATATTATTATTTTAGGAAATAGATAAGTAGGTCTATGCATTTTTGTTTTTTTTCATTTATTATAATTTTTTAAAAATAAAAACAACATATAAATTTAGCCTATTTAATTCAAATTTTATATGATTTAGCTGGATTTAAAATAAAAATTGTCAAGTTGTTTTCTGATATGCATACATGTCATCCATTGCCGCTTAAGAGAAATTGCATAATTGATCTTCTTACGGAAAATTTTTTGTCATTCTCGCTTGTGCACCCTTTCTTTTGTTAAAGGCAATTGCTCAACTAGTTTATGAGAAAAATACAAAAGGTCAGCTTGGCTTTCCATCCAAATCTACGATATAGCTTTTTCTTTTTGCCAATAAATTCATATAGCTATGTTCTCTGACCTATACGTACGCAAAGAAGAGGAACAAGCCTTCTTTTAAGAAGTTCCTATGACAATGTTCCTAATTTGTCTACACTCTCGAATGCCAACCCAACTGTTTAAGGGATCTGCTCTTTTCAAACAGTTAAACATTATTTAATTCCAACTCAAGCATAGTGACCTGCAAGAGAAATTCTTAAATGGACATAATTTAGAATGAATATAAGAACCGTGGGTACTTCTATTTGGGGTAGATTAGGCAATTAAAAGCTCCAATTGCTTGGGAAATAAATTTATGGGTGTTTGCTTACATGTGTGTATTGAAACTTGACTAATTTTAATAAAAAAATATTCAATATAGTGAATATTTATTTAATTAAAAAATAATTTATATTTGATTGAAACTTAAAGATCAAGTTTAACCCATATTTGTTTTATTAATTCCACTATATTGTGATTAAATATCTATTTAACTGAGTGAGTACTTTCAAGAATAAGGATTTTCTCAATTTAGTGTCCTTAGTATATTTCGAGTCATCTCCTTGTTAAATCCAAAACTTATTAATTTGTAAATGCTAACCATTTCTTTTAGATGGGACAATAAATAGGCAAGTGAATAACTTTTTAGAATTTTTTCAATTGAGAAACTAGGCAAAGTGATAACTTTTTAGAATCTTTTCAATTGAGAAACTAAATTTTAAATTTTTTTTATTAAGTGATCAACTTTTACAAAATTGATCAATTCAGGGAAAAAGTTTGGCACCATTAATTATGTAGTGCAGGAGTTGATTAGACAAAACACATAAGCAAATACATGACCTAAATTGATAGGGGGAAGTCACGTGTGAAGAACTCAAATCAACCCCACTTAACCCAATTGATAACCTTGACTTGTTCTCCATCTTTTTCAACCATCTTTACCAAAAATGACTCTACTTGTTGTTTTTGTTCTCTTTACTGTCACTATCCTCTCTATCTCTGGCTAAGTCTCACGCATTTTAGGTCTAGTTTCCCACTCTTCTATTGTCTTCTATTTTCTATCTTCTCTCCTTACATCTAGCATCTCTATTTCTTTAGCTTTCTTCCATTCCTGAAAGTAATTATGGCTCTCATACTCTCAATCTTGGTGAAGTATTGCACATTTCAAGTTTGGTTTACCCCCTCTTTTGTCATCTTCCAACTAATATCTTCTCTCCTTGCATCTCACATCTCTTTTTTGTTAGTTTTCTTTCACTACCACAAGTTATTACTGCTCATGTCTTTCTTTCATTTATTTTGTTGTCTACACTGCTGAAATCCTCTCAATCTTTGATTAGTTATGCTTTCTCCCCTCTTTTCTTATTTTCATCTGTTATCTTCTCCCTTCACATCTAACTTCATGTCATGACTCTCTGTCTCTCCTTTAGCTATCTCTGGCATCTTTCTCTCCTCGGTTCTCTTTAATTCTCTTATGTTCTCTTCAAATTCATCTTAAGGTTACTAGGTAAGAATGCACATCTTGCTTCACCTACTCTTTCATGGACATATGATAAATCACTTTTCTATTTGTGTAAAGAAAAAGATCATATTGAAATACTATATGAATTAAATCCAAATAAAAATTATTTTCAAGTGTAATGTTCTATTTTTTATGTTTATCTTCATTAAGTTAATTAAAATAAACTTGGTATGAAGTAAATAAATGCATTTTTGTTGGTTTTTACTTATACAGGAAAGGATGAATGTGTATAGATTGAGAGAAAAATAGATGTGTTATATCTAGAGATTTTGTATTTTTTGAATCATCTATCTATCACAAGTTTAAAAAGGAAATCAAATGGAAAAATTGATAAGTGAAAAGGCTATGTTGTAGTTAGATAGTTTTCTTATAATTGTTAGTTAAATTTTCAAGAGACTTTATGTTTAATGGGAAAAATGGAAAAAATAATATCAATATTTTCATTTTCTACATTCAAAAGTTAGAAGTTATGGCCATGTGATGTCTAAAATGCATTTGTTAATAGTAAATTGGATCAGGAACAATTTAAGGATTCATCTTTGAATAATTCTTTCATTATATTCTTCATATGACAAATGCGTTATATGTTCTTCACTTATAGGTCTACTTTTAATAACTAAGATTCTTTTGTATGAAACCAATCAATAGCATTCTTGCCAGAGCTTCGAAGATAGAAGTTACTATAGTAAAGAATCATCAGAAGGGTCTAGAAACTTATCAAGTCAGTTGGTATAGTATTCTTTGCTTTCAATTAAATCTGGTCTAAAATAACAGCATATAGTGCAATTCGAATGTATTTTTATGATTTTACATAACCTATTAAAATTACATATATGAGTTAAAAATATAGTCTTTTCATTTTTTTTATTCTTATCATAATATTTTAGATTAACGAATACATGGAATTATATTAATTACCACTTTTATGTATATGATAGTGTCTTAAAATTTCATAAAATTTTGCATACTAATATATTTTGCATATTTAATATTTGATAGTACAAACGGTATTCAATTTTGATTCCTCATTTCATTACATTAAACCAAAACAATATGTTTCAATACTTTTATGATTAATCTAATCTAACATTGAAATTTGTATGTAGGTTAAAGCAGATGGATGGTTGGGATGGGATGGGATAGGAAGTTGACAATGTTTTATAGGGGAGGGGGAGTTTGTATATGGTGAAGATGTGGAATATCTAGGTGGAAAGGTTAAGAACTTAGGCACTAATGTAGATAGGTTTTACTATTAGGACCTTAAGAGGATGCTTGTCGAGGATGTGAAAGGTCCCACAGCAAATAAATTTATATATAGGGTTCCAAGTATTAGTTTAAAGGATGTAATAGTGGAGCTAAGAAACAATGATGTAGATGTGATGGAGGTATGTAATATAATTCTGACACATAAGGTGATAGAAGTATATATTGTCCATGGATCCAATTTGCTTGATATAAATGAAAATGTGAATGTTGAAGTTAGAGTTGAATCTCATGATGATGCTTAGGATGCTGAAGTAGATACCAGTATTGTAGAGGATGTCCTTAGCAACTTGACTTAGTCAATTGTTGTACATGATAGGGAAGATGCAATTGATTTAATTGTTGGTATTGTAAGTGACATTGAAATTGATGTAGATGATGTGGTGGAAAATGAGTTCGTTAATGTGACGACTAAAAGGGAGTTTGATTTGGGTATAGATGATGATGAGTTTGAAGCGTCTAGGGATTTAGCTTTTTCATTTAAATGGGGACAACTGAAACATATGAATTGAGATACAAATGTGTAGGATATTGATAAAATAGAGGAATGTTCAAGAGTTATAGGGGATAATAGAGATGATAATGACGGGAAAGATGTTGAAGATGAATGATTAAGATTTTTCTATGTATATAGGTAAGAATTTTGAAGCAAAAGCACAGCAATAGTGCCCTTTCAAATAAGAGTGTTTGTTAAAAGTGTCTTAAAAATAATAAATTCAACAAGCTCCCTAGTCTCATTGCTTTAAGGCTAATAGGTTTGAGGAAGTTTGTTAAGAAAGATTTAAGGGTGTATGTTGGGTACAATATCTGATACAAGGCTAGGAAGTAGGTTATAAAGGAAATACAGGGTAATGTTAGAGAATAATATGCGAAGCGTTGGGATTTTTAAGCAAAACTTCTAAGGTTAAATCCTAAATAGCACAGTTGAGTTAGCTGTCGAGAAGCACTCACTTAAAGATGATTTTTAACCATCTTTTGACAGAATCTATGTGTGTTTTGATTTTTGCAAGAATGGGTTTTTATCTAGTTGTAGAAAGTTAATAGGTTTAGATGGATGCTTTCTTAAAGGAATTGTAAAAGGGGAGATCTTGACAGCTATTAGGAGAGATGTGAACAATCAAATGTTTTTATTGGTATGTGCTATAGTTCATACTAAAATAATAGATACTTAGAGTTAGTTTTTAGAGTTGTTAAAGGAAGATTTAGAACTTAAAGATATAGGTGGCTAGGCTATGATTTTTAACCAACAAAAGATATGGTTTTTATTATTTGCTTTTATAAATCTAATATGGTTATTCTAATTTTCATTTAATTTTTTTAGTTGATAAACTTTCATAGGGTTTTTTTGAGGCACTAGGGAGGCATCTTACAAGGGCTAAAATCAGGCATTATGCAAGAAACATGTTTACTAACTAGAAGTAGAGGAATCTCAAGAGTCTAAAATTGGAAAGGCTTTTTTGGAAATATTGTAAGTCATCAAATGAACTTGAATTATACTATTTTTAAAGGAGTTGGAAGAAGCGTCAAAAGATACTCTTAGGGATTTGTTAAAAATTCCAAAGGAAAAATGGTTTAGTGCATATTTTAACAATTTAATTAAAAATGATACTGTGGACAACAACCTTTGTGAGACATTTAATAGCAGTATTATTAAAGCTTATATAAAGAACATCATCACAATGCTTGAGAAGATTGGAGTGCATATTATGAAGAATTGGTTAAAAAAAAAAGCCATGGCAAGTAAGTGGAGAGTGACGTTATTCTTAGAATAAAAAACAAGTTAGTAGCTAACAAGGAGTTCAATGCTAATTATAATGTGGATAGTAATGGTAGTGATAAATTTGAGATAACATTTAGAAGACTCAAGCATATGGTAGAATTAAAACATAATATATGTAGTTGCATAAGCAAGAATATGTTAAGAATTCCATGCTTACATGCCATTTTTGCGATACTATACAATAATAAAAGCTTGAAAAATATGCTTCACACTAGTATTTGAAAGAAAAGTATTTATAGGTTTATTTATTTATGATTGACCTAATACAAGGAAAGAAATTCTAGATTAAAACATAATTTGAGAAACCATTGCCACCACCTTTTAGAAGCATGCTAGGTAGGCCAAGGAAAAGTAGAAGAAAGGAGGAATAGTAAAATTTCACCATAGGCAACAAGTTGTAGTAGGGTATCGTAAACTACTAAAAAATTAATAACTAATCTAAACTAACTATGTAGTAAAGTAAGTCATGGTTGATTCTACAGAGAACTAGTTGGTGCTTATGCTATTTTTAATATGGTGCAAAAGAAAAATAAAAATAAAAATAACCCCTGGATGAATGAAATTAAAATTAAATAGAAACTATAACTAATGAATTTAACGTAAGAAATGAGAATGAGGAATGAAAAAAAAAGATAACAAAGATAGAAAAGTGGGTAGAAGTTATTATCAGGTCTTCAGGAATTACAATTGATAATTAAAAACATGTAAATTGTGTTATGCCTAAGATTTTAGCCTATAGATTAAAGTACAACTTCCTTTGTTCCTCCATCTATAGATAAATCTAATAAGATCGAAAATTCACCCCTAAATATGTAATAACATGTGATATATTCTCTAGATTTAATGGTATAGTAACATTAAAAACTAGAGAACAACTAACTTAAGTAATAATCTCATATGTGTAGATTATACAGTATAAAGAATCAAAATCCTAGGCTAAGTTGAATACGTTTCATATACAAAATCAATAACCTATTACTACTTATGTTTATAACTGGGACAATTATGGATCACAAGCTCATACCCAACAATCAAACTACAAATTACAAATAGGGTGATCAAACTTATACATAGTCCCTAATTCTTGGCATTTAATTAAATTTTTAACTTAACCTTAGCATTAAACACAATGCCCATTCAAATTCCAATTCACATCTCATAATCATAATTAGTTCAACATTTTAATCTTCTAACCTAAAGAAAACTAACTAACCATACTGAAATTCAACAAAATAGAAAATAAAATACATGAACTTATAAAGAAATAAGATAAATAACATTGAAATTAAGGATTTAAAATTATTATAATAATATTCAAATGATTCAATAAGAGTTTAACCAAATCCAAATGAAATAACAAATAAATTAAAGTGAAAATAAAAAGACATAAGTAAAACATAAAGAAACAAAGAGGATGTTTAGTAATGTTATTAGTTTTGGTTTTTTTGTTTTTGTGTGTTTTTTTGCGTTTTGTGCTTTTTTAAAATTTCTTTGTTGTATTAATATGTTATTTTTTTATTATATATTATTTTTCCTGGTTTTTGTGTTTAGAAAAATAAAAACAAAAAACCAAAGCTAAAAGTGAAACCAAACATGCTCAAAATATTCAACAACCAAAACATAATTAACAAATGTCTACTTAAAATAAGAGATGAAGGAAAGAAAATAAATCCTTGAACCTAGAGAGAAGTAAAGAAATAAAAAGGCTACCTAAGTGGGAGAAAAAAAAAGAAAAAGGGAGGCCGAAAATGGACTGCTTCTATCCTTAAATAGTCCTCCAATTAACGATAGATCATTTTAAAAGTCTTATTTGCTCTTGGATTTAGAGTGAAATAGCATTTTTCTAAATGATTAATAGTCTTTAACATGAGCTCAACTGTGCCATACAATAATCATTGTTGATCTCCCTACATTCAACTATCAACGGTAATTTCTAGACCATTAATGACACCGTTGATACTTGCTGTTGATAATCCAAAATTTGAGTCTTTAATTGATTTTTCTCCAAATCTCTTCCAAAATTGGTCTTTTTAACATATAATATGTCTCTTCAACTCAAGAACTACATTTCAAATGATATTGAACATAATTTGGGCATATTGGTACCAAAATAAGAGTGAAATTACATTAAATTACATATGAAAATTAATAAAAATGTACCCTTATTAAATTTTCATGGAGAGGAATGAAGATTACTTATCGAATATATCTCCAATAAGGACATAATAAAATAACATATCCACTTAAAGATGTGTCATAGGAAGCTTCACAATAAGCTTCAACTTGTGTATCGACATGTTATTTGTAAATTTATTAAGTTATATGCCATTTTAATGTGTACTTTTTGTTATATGTTAATTAATTGTTCCTTAATGCAAATTGTAGGTGACATTCAAGCAATTTGTTCCACTGACGATGTATCAAGTCAACAAACTAAGCTAAATAGAGATAAAATAAGGAGAGAAGTGCATGGATATGGGACTCTATGGGATGAGGCGCCTCAACTAGTGAGGAGGAGATGGGTTATAACCCAAAAAAGGTTACAGG
>JAOXYD010084163.1:0-12229 GCA_028565735.1 Pinacopodium congolense
AAACACTTTCTATACTTCTTGGATACATAAACAACACTCAACACACCTATTTATACTCTACACAAGGCTTAATAGTCATTGCCCAACGTTCTTATTCATTAATTAATATATCTATTGCACAATCTACTCGTTACAAAGTTACCATTGCGTTTTCATTATATTCGGTCAACCGATGGTCTCCTTCGGTCGACCTATGGCTTGATTTGGTCCACCTTCGCTTCATTCGGTTGACCAAAGTCCTTATTTGGTCGACCGAAGTCCTCATTCGATCAACTGAAGTCGTCATTCGGTTGACCGATGTCCCTGTACACCTCATTTAATTAACCGATGCCTATGCTGATAGCTTGCAGTACCACTTGATGTTTTTGTCATATCTTCTTATTTCTTTATCCAATTGAAGTGAACTTTGGTGGGTAACTTCTTGACACAATTTTATATCAGTGTGTAAAATTTCATAGCATCTGGAGCTCTAGAAGTATACTTACTTCCTTTCGCAAGTCAGTTGTACAGATTTTAGAACTCAGTTGAGCTTGTTCAACAATTTAACTTCCAAACTTCATACAAACATTAATCAATATATGCAAAAACCAATTTCATTTAGTTCTTATCCCAATTCAAAATATTTTAGTACAAAAAAAAAACAATTCTAATCAAATCTTAATACATTTTACACAATTATACAAACTGAAGATAGTCAATTCATTTAGTTTACCAAATTTCCTTAACACAATAATCTAAACAATTTCATTCACTTTATCTATGTACTTAATCAATTCATACAACTTAAATTTACATAATATTTATGTAAAAACATTATTCCATGACTTAAAAACTTCACTTAATTTCTCATTCATCAAATATACTCTAAACACTTTGTCATCATCAAAACAAAGGTGGAACCAACCCTTGGTTCAACATATATTCTTTTTGAAGATTCAAAAAAAGGAGAGAGATAACTGATATTAAAACTTGATTAAGAAGGAGTAAGCACATTGCATCTAATTTTCTTCAATATCACTAAATGTTTTGTCATAATTAAAAAGAGAGAGATTGTTGAATTAAGTGAGATTTTAACTTATAGGTTTAAAAATAGCAAAACATGTCACTACTAATATCTTTTGTTCTTAGTGATATTAGTAAGCTTGTAAGTGAAAGATCAAATTCAATGAAAGGAGAAAGCTGAAGAATGAAGAAAATGAAAAAGTAAAGCACATTTATAATTGAAGTGAAGATCTAGTTCATAAGTGAAGGATGGGGTTGAGACTAAAATAGCTAGGGTTAAATAAGCTTATCTATGTACTCTTTGTTACAAGTATTGTCTTGATCATCTTAATGTTCAAGAGCTCTTCATGCATGTACATTAGAAATATGTTGAAAAATACACAATTCTTTTCATGGATGAAGACTAATTAAGTTGTTGGTTTCAATGAAAATTTTCTTAATCATAAAACAAAATTTGTTAACTTCTTGAATGCGTTTAAGTCACATTTTTTTAAAGAACGAGTTTTTAATGGTTGAAAAACTTAAGAAAGTTTTTGAACTTGATTTCGAGGTGAATTAGTTGACTAATGTAGTCTGTTAATTAACTAGTGTAAATATTTCAATTCATATTAGTAAACTAATATAAGGGAGTGGTTGACATGTGACAAAATTTTCCATTAGATAAATGGTAAGTAAAATGGTGCCATTGTTGTCTACTACTCAACTAATATATGGGAGTGGTCGTCTAGTGTAATTGAAAATGTAGATTATTTATGCAACTAGTTGACAGACTGGTTGACCTGTATAAGGTATTGTTCAAACAATAAGTTTAATTGGTCTACGTGTATGTTTGTCAAGTTGACAAGTAACTGTTAGTTCTTATATCTGAAGGGTGAAAAATGAGTATAATGATTTTTTAAAAAGGTGTAACAACTAGGAAAAGTATTTTAACTAGTTTTTGAGCTTCCTAAGGTTATGAATACATGGTCTTAAGGTTATTAAAGAAGCTTTGGGAGTTTTCAAAAGTTTATATGATTAGTGAAAGTTTTGAAGGACTGAATGAACTTGAGAGAAAATGTGAACCTTTAAAAATTAAGAAGTGTTCATGTGTAAGCATTTGGTTCCATTCACTGATTCCTTAAACCCTTTTACATTTTATTGATCATGTAAGGAATTAAGGTTAAGAATTCTTGTGTTGAGATTTGATATTAAAGTACTTTAACGGGTTACTTTTCAACCTCAAGGAAGATTATATTAAGATGCTCTTCACCCACTAAAAAAAAAAGATTATAGAGATTTGCTTTTCAACCATTGAAAGAATATTGTAAATGTAACACCCTACCTTACCAATTCCTCATTTATTCTAATGGATTTGAAACTATAATTCAAAAAAGTTAATTCCTAAATCAAAGTAAACCCTAATTCATAATTATTTAAAAAGTCAATATTATCCATTCATTCTATTTAACTTTTATAAATCCACAAATGATAACTTAAAAGAATTCAACAATAAGATCATACATTAAATCATTCCATAAATCCTAATAACAATAAATCTTAATAAATTATCCAATAAATAATTTTCAGTTTAATTGTATGCTAAAAACAAAGAATTTTCAAAGTTCAATACTTTCTTAAAAATTTTTTTGAGCCATCTTACAACTAGCTAACCCATTTAATCTGATCAACAAGGCAAGCTTAAAAAAATTAGGATGAAACCAATACTACCAAATATATCCTAAAAAATTAAATGATAAGGAATAATATGTCAATTCAATAAAGGTCACTAGAATATACTTGTCATACAACACATAATATATATAAAGCCAAAGAAAATTCATACATGCAGCCTATTATATTAATCATATAAGCATCATCTCAACCAAATAAACAATTTATCATAGTATCAAAATATATGGAATAATTGTTTCTATTACTATCCCTAACTAAAAAGGTGTCATCAGCATTGAAATTTTGAATGTCTTGGACGTTAACTAAATGATAAAAATTTTGATTAAAAAGAATTAATACCTATTCCTTATGTATCAATTTTGATTTTCTTATATCATCGGGGATTAATACATGAGAAATCTAAATACATGGATTGTTTCTTAGCTCATTTCGTCATCCCACCAAGTAAATCATTAAGATTCATTTTATTTTTATTTAATAAAATCTTATGCATTCATAGATTTCATTGTTCCCATCACTTCTAAATTAATGCTTTAGTCTCAATTTTGACAATGAAGCCCCCTTAATTTATGATACAAGCTTCTGGAGGGCAGTGGGATCTTTATAAAGTTGATCATTATAAATGTTATGATGATTGGGGCCCCGGGGAGGGAGCTATGTGAATTTTTTGGATTTAACATAATCTCCCTCTTTTCTTTTTTATATGTATAAATTTATTATATATAAATAATAGTTAACAAATACATAAGAAATGTAATTAATCATGTCATAGTATTTGACTATTGTAATTAATTCTTTTCATTTTCTATATCTATATTCCATGGTCAGTTTCACGTTTAAATTAGTGCCCTACTCGCTCAGTAGAGCTATGGTTTATTGACTAATCTTAATAAATGACTCGTGATAGGGATTCGCACAGAACATTCCCCACTTTTGGAAGTATCTTGATACCTATCTTAAGGATAAGTGCATAGTGAATATTTCACATGGTATTCCCATACTTAGAATATCAAACGCATAACCTATAGGGTATTCCCACCCTTGAAATACGTAAACGTATATTGGATAAGGTATCCTCACTCTTGAAATATCCTCACACAGGCCTAATAGTTAATCAATATCTCATACAATATGTCTATAACCATTAAATATACTATATCCTATGCAAGCATCAAATTATTTAAATCTTTCCTTTATTAATTAATCATAGTTCACTTTATGCATAACTTATAAAGTCACCATCATATTTTCATTCACCAAATTTATGCATAATTCATACTCTATATCAATATCATGCTTTTAACACACAAAATGACAACACATCATGCAAACATGATATCATGCTCATAAACGTTACAACACATATTCTACACCAAAAATATTCTCTTAAATGAAGATATTAGTGCTTGGATTGTCTCTACATTGGATTGAGGATGGGATTAGAGGTATTGATAATTTTCACAAGGATTTTTCACCCAATAGTAAAGGATTTGAGCAGGTATAGTTTGCAAGGAATTGTTAAGGGTTCAAATCCCTCTCTCTCCTTTTAAACTCTCCTTTTGAATAGATTTATGTCTTTAGTTCACATCATGGTATCAAAAAGTTTCTCATGAAATTTAGTAATTACAATTTTACACATAAAACTCATATTAAACATATGAAGTATAAAAATTCACACTAAAAGTGCATCCTAATTAAAAAGTTACCGACAAGCACTTTATCATAGAAGTCATGTAACATTCAAAATTTATAAAGTTCATAACAACATTCCACACATATACAAGTACATCACAATCACCACTTATCTTATATCCGTACAGTTAGGATTTCGATATCTAATATGAGCAATAACTCTTTAACTCTATCACTCGACCTTAATCACCCTAAATTTTAATTAAGAATATGTTAAACTAAAAGAAATAGCAAACTAGCCTAATAGCCATATTAATTAAATCCTATTACACTTTATTAATTTTATTAAAGGTTTATTCATTATTTTATTATTTTTTACCCCTTCCTTTTACAATCTTTCGCACTCACCCAACATTCTTATCCTCTCTTATGTTCTCTCTCCATCTCACTCTCAATTTCTCTTATTTAACTATGTAGCTAGAGTTTTAAAAATAAGAGGATATTCATGTCGTACATCATCCTCCACTTCTTAAGTGGCTTCTCTCAGAGAATGGTGGTGACTCCATAAACTCATACCATAGGTTTTTTTCATCTCCTAAACTATCAAACCTCTCTTTCTAAAATCTCACTTGACTCCTCTCTATAAGTCAAATTTTTATTTACCTCAATCTTAAGTTCAAGGATGACATGCCTTAAATTAGACCAATAACTTCTCAATATAGATGCACGGAAGACATTATGTATTTGGGATAACTCTAAAGGCAAGTCTAACTAATAAACTAGTGATCCAATCTAGTGAACAATATCGTAAGGCTCGATATATCTTAGAATTAGCTTCTCCTTTCTCTTAAACCAAACAATACTTCTCCATGATGACACCTTTAGAAACATCTTATCTTCAACCTCATACTTTATTTTATGCCTATGCACATCTATATGATGTTTTTACCTATCGTGATCTTTCTCCAGACACTTCTTCACCACCTCAATCTTCTTCACTATTTCCTAAATCAATTCTAATCCCTCCAATATCCCGGTACCCTCAATATCTTAATATACTAAATCAATACATTGTCTGCTATGCAATGCCTCAAAAGATGCCAACCTAATACTAGAGTGATAATTATTATGTTACCAAACTCTATCAAAGGCAAATAAAAATCCCAATCCCCTTTAAAGATTAATGTTGTGTTGGTTTCTATTAATATCGAATTCTCAAATTAATTATCAAATTTAACAATTGAAGCTCTTTTTCTCAGAACAATTTTAAAACCCACTAATTAGCAAGTACACCGATCACAAGTAATATACAGAATATTTTAGACTCGAATTATCGTCCTACGGAGATCACTTATAATTAATATTAAGGAAAATGGATCACAATTATCTAAAGGAACCAATTTGGGTGATTAATTTAAGTAAATTTACCAAACTAGACTAAAGGGCTTTCAACTTGCAATGAAAGACTAAATTTGGAATTTAAGGTTGCTCAATGGATTAAATGGTCAAGAAAATGGTTTTCAATGATCTAAAAGGATTAATTATGGATTAAAGGACTTGTCATAGGGCAACTTCACTAAATCAAGACAAGCTTATGATCAAATTAATGTCTTTTCTCTTCCTTTTTAAGTTTAAGGTTTGGTCCCCTCTTAGATAAACCTAAAAAAGGCTTAAATTGCAAGAAGATTAATTTAAAAATTCGTATTCTCATATTAATTCCCTATAGATTAACCAAGCATTGGTCTTGTATTGATTAAAATCAAGTTACTTATTGATTTTCCAATGGATTAAGAGATTGGTGCTCTTTTTTCACCATTTATCACCTTAATCTTAAACAATCCATTTAAGACAAGCTTTAAGAATTCAAATAAGTAAAAGACAACCCTTAATCATGTCTAAGCATCTATTCAGATCATCAAATCACCATTCCTCAACCATAAATACTTTTAGCCACTCATTTGAATCAACAAAGAAAAGATATCATGCATATAACTCATGTTCTTGAATATATAAGCTCAAAAGTAGATTTTCAATACACAAGATGAGTTTAGAATGCACTAAATAGAGCTAAAAACACACCTACAAGTCTAAGACACATGATTGAGCCTTTACAATTGACAAAACAACTTAAATCTACAAATAAAATAAAAAAAGATGAAGAACACTTAAAATAAGCCCTAAACTTTGAGAGAATATGAAGTTTGATATAGAAAACATGTTTCTCCCTATCAATTCTTGTTGTTCCTGGCTTCCAGACCTTCATTTATATGTCAACTACAAGTGGGAACAAATTGGAGCAAGTTTCAACTAGTAAGATGGAAGATCCAACTGTAAATTTGTCAACTAGTACTTGAACGGTACTTCAAAGGAGTACAATGGTGGGTTATGAAACTTTCGTTTAAGTCTTTTTCTTTGGGAGTAAAACGGTGGGCTAGGAAGCATAATGACGAGTGTACGATGTCACCGTTTTAGTCCTAAAATCTGACATTTTTATGAATTTTCAATCTTTTCTCCAATTATTAGCTTCCATCTACATTGTACAACATTTATAGACATAATTAAGCATTTTAACAACAATTTAGGAGAAATGTAGATTAATTTGACATGAAGTGACTATGAAAATGCTATAAATTCCTAATTTATCATTTAACACACATGCCATCATCATTTTATTCAATGTTTGAATAGTACACTCAGAATTCCATCCATTTATGGATGAAAAGATGTATTTAAATTCTACAAAATATTCAAAAATCAAGAAGTAAAATGTGGATCTCGAATTGAAACAATAGATATGGCACTCCATATAGTCTCATTATCTCATCCACATCTGATCTCCAACTTATCTATTGAGCCCATCTACTGAACCCTAAGAAATGGATACATTTGGTTTTACTATCTACAATAACTTAAACTAAATCATATTTATATTGATTTTTTATTAAAGCTACTAAAAATCCATCGTAATCCTCTCTTATTTTTACGTTGGTATTGCCATAAACTTCAAGTTACCTACTACAGCCTGATGCTCAGTCTTAACCTACTAACAAGTTAAAAATCTTGTCAAAAATTCTACCATATCTTTCTTCAACAATGGCCAGCAATAATAAAGTTTCAAGTTTTGATACATTTTTGTCATACCGGAATACAATGCATATGGCGTATAATGAGCCTGCTTCAGAAGCCTCTCATGTAATTTTCAATTTTCGTATATGTGGAAATTTCTTATTTCTCATAATATTAAAAATTTTAATTAGTAAATATTATGATACTTACAACACAAGTTCTACTATGAAAATTTTTATTTTATAATGTTTGCACATTGAAAGCTACTTAATATTCAATGAATAACAAATATTTGCCTATTAGGTTTCTTTTTATTTAAATTTTTTTTCAAACGAATTTTGTTAATAACCATTTTTACAAAACTTCTATACATCACAAAATTAATGAAAATATCGCAACATAATTCTCTTCTAAAGTTATTTAATTTATATTCACCTCCATTTGAAATTGTTAGTAATGCCCACAAGTAAAGTTTAATGAGACATCACAATTAAATGGTGATGTATAACTTAAACGTATAAGATATTATTTTTATTAATTAATAGGATATTTACATTGTAAATAAATTTCATATATACTTTGGTGTATAATGCACACTTGTCTTCCACTCACCACTACTTTATTTGATTTCACTGAAAATTTTAATTTCTTTCCTATTCGTATCTTCTCTAACATCCTTTATAGATATAGATCCTGAGATTATGCCTTACCAATCATATCCCTGAAATCAAGTTAAATTTGTAAGGTAGCCAATAATCTAGATACATTATCAACCTTTAGCTTTACATCCAAAGCTCTTATCTCTAATAATGGTGCCATACTACATCCACCTAAGGTAACTAATGTTCTTGAGTTTTTCCTGCTTAACGTATTTACTACCACATCCACCTTCTCTAGATGGTAGTCTATGGTATAATTATAGTCCTTTAACAGCTCTATCCACTTACTCTATATTAAATTCAATTCCTTTTAAGTTAAAATATATTTAAGACTCTTATGATCCATGAGAATCCAAAAGCTTTCACCATATAAGCAATGTCTTCACATTTTCAACGTGTACACAATTACTGCTAACTCTAAATTATGTGTGGAGTAATTCATGAGCTCTCAACTAATGGGAGACATATGCTATTATCTTTCCATTATACATCAACACACATCCTAACCCAATCTTAAGGCATTCATGTACACTTCAAATCCTCCACTTCTCTAAGGTAACACCAAGATAGGACACTAACATCATCAAAACTCTCTTGGCATTGCTCAATCTACTAATAAGAAACTCCTTTTCTCAATAATTTAGTTAACAAAATAGATATCATTAAGAAACCTTCTATGAATCTTCTATAATATTCAGTCAATCATAAGAAATTTCTAACCTCTATTACACTATTTGGTGTCTTCCACTCCATGATTACCTTCACTTTTGTAGAATCTAGCTTCACTCCTTCTCGGAGATATTACATGCCCTAAGAAGACCACCTGTTTGGTCTAGGACTCATATTTATTTAGCTTAACATATAGTTGCTTTTCCTTTAAAATCTGAAACATAATTCTTAAATTGTGTTCATGCTCCTACATATTCCTACTGTATGCAAATATATAATCTAAGAAAACAATCATAAACTAGTCCAAATACTCTTGAAATTTTCTATTCATCAATACAATAATAAAGGTTTTCGATGCATTTATCAATCCAAATGGAATTATTAAGAATTTATAATGAACATACTGAGTGTGAAAAGCACTTTTGGGTATATCCTAGTATACTAACTTTTAATGCCCCGATCTTAAATCAATCTTCAAAAAGATTATAGCTCCTCTCAACTTATTTAACAAGTTATCAATCCTCGATAAAGAATATTTGTTCTTCATTGTCACTTGATTTAGTTACTGATATCTATAAAAATCCTCATACTATCATCTTTGTTTTTATAAACAAAACTATAGTTCCCCAAGTTGAAGTATTAATTCTAATAAACTCCTTTTATAATGTTACAACTCTACTAAGGCCATCTTGCAAGGTGCAATAGAAATTAGAACAACCCTAAGTAATGTCTCAATTGTTAATTCAACTTCTTATCGAGGGAGTAAATATGAGAAATCATCCAAAAATACTTCTAAAAACTCTCTCATCATAAGGATCACCTCCAAATTAGGACTCATCTTCCTCATATCTATAACATGAGTTAGATATGTTGCACACCCCTCTAGAAACAGCTGTCTTGTTGTCACCACTAAAATGAAGCAAGATAGGAACACTTTTTGCTCCCCCATAAATGCTACCTTTAGTTTACTCAAAGAATTTATCTTCACTCTTTGTTAAAATAATCTATTAATGCCTCATGTCAAGCTAACCAATTCATACCCAATATAATGTTGTACTCCTTCAAATCCATTATAATTAAATCCACTAATAACTCAACCTCTTTAAACCTTACTGAACTCATCGTTCTCCCTTTGTTTATTACAATATTCTTCCCTACAAGAAAACAAACCCTTAATTATATCCTAAGGAACTAACCTCACCAAGAACTCTAGATGCACTCTCTAATACAATAAAAAACATGTGTTGAACTAGGATCTAGCAATATATAAGCCTCAGTATCAAATGAAAAAATCATACTCGATACTACATCATTGACTGATGGTACCTCCACTCGAGACATATGATAGATCCTTATTTGACTTTAAATAAGAGTTAATGATTTATTTGTAATGTTAGGAATAATCCTATATCCCCCACTACCAACACCTCTTTCTTTGTCTCTACCTGCTTCTCTACTATTATCATCTACTTTACTTTGATTTTGTATAGTACCTCTAGACTAAGCACCTAGACCTCTTATCAAAGTGGAATGATCTCCAAGCAGACACTGAACACATAGTAAACCCTCTCCTTTCTATTAAGACCCTAGCATGGTCTCGATTGTTTTCTCCCATAAGTAACAACTATGCTCAATGTTATCTCCCTTATCAAAAAATCTTCTAAATCTCTAACTTCTAAACCTAAATGACAGTAGACTAAATGAATTATAGTTGCCAAAACCTTTATTAAAAACCATGACTCTATTAAATTTGGAAGAGCTACCTCTAAAAATTGTGACAATCCTCTAATGAAGCTCTTAATTGAAGTTGTATACCTAACTATCCTTTTGATTAACTAACTAGACTTATCTTTATAGTCAGATTTCATTCTTTTCATCTCTTGCTTTCTCTTCCTTTAGTTTAGTACTTCCTCCACCATAGGTACAGTATCTAGTAGGTTCTTAAATTTAGTTATAGGAACGAGCCCTAACTTAATCTTTATCTTCAATCCTTGCTCAAAATGGTAATAACAATCCCTAAGTATTGCTATTGTCTTAAGAGAATACCTTGAGAATGTAGCAAACTACATTTTATAGGATGCCACATGCATCTCCTCAGTTTACACCAAATTTATAAACTCCATCCTCATTTGATTTCTCTATATAAAGTTCCCTTTAGAATTCTTCCCATGTCATTTCTCGTGGCTCATATGACATCTTCATTGACTGTCACCATGTCCATACATGTTCTTAGAAAAAAGATAGAGGTATTATAGGTGCTTCTCTTGAGTACATTTCAAACTATTTAAAATAACCTCAGTATGTTCCCATTATATCTTTGCCTCCTCTGAGTTTGCATTATCTTTGAACCTTGTAGCCCCTAATTTCTTGAGTCTCATACAATTATGGACAAAATTAAGAACTACTAGAGCTAATGGTGGTGCCTGTATTGAAGCTTGCATCTGAATTTGAGTTTGGGCCAATGCATATGCTTGTGACTAAACCTATACTTGCAACATTAGTTATAAAAATGACATATACTACGAATATATCTCCATTGATGAAAACCCTCCAAAAGAAACTATAGGTTTTATACCCACACCTATGTTACCTTAATCAACCCTTACTTTCACTTGGTTCACCCCTTAACTTGTTTTCATTTAAGTGAAAAAAGATTATAGTGCAATTTCTAAGAGTGTCTTGGAGAGTAGACATAGGCAAATGTAACGAATCACTATAAAAATTGGTTTACAATTTCTCTCCCTTACTTTCTTTAATTTATGCAAGTTTATATGGTTGTTTGAAATATTTCGATTTCTATCATCATAACATTAGAATTTTTTAAGGTGAATTTTGATTTAGTAAAAATTCAAAAAATTTTAGTTACACTTAATATAACCCGCTTCTTTATATGATCTAAGTTCCCCTTTCATGTATGACTATTAATAAGAATATAATGAAAAAAAAATACTTAAACAAAATTTTCTTAAAAAATACTTAAATACCTTAGTCATCATAGATTATAAGTGACAGAAGTATTAATGAGGATGAACGGCGTTATTAGAAACTCATAAGGACTTTGATGATTCGTGGATATCATTTTTTCCACGTCATCTAGTTCACCTAAATTTGATAATTGGATCATAAATCTAACTTGATAAAAAAATTTCCCCTTTAAACTCGTCAATTAATTTGTCAATAATAGTCATATAAAAATTGCTCTTCATTATAACTTTATTAAGAATAAAATAATTAATGTAAAGCCTCCAAGATCTATAATATTTTTTAACTAATGATATAAGGATGAATAGGCTGGCAAGGTTTGATGTTGATTAGATAGGTCCCAAATATTTGGCAGCTCCTTTACCTTTGGAGTGATAATATATAGAATTCTTTAAAATTCCATCATAAAATACAGCAAGCCTTGTAAGTTGAATTCAATACTTTCTTTTCTTGTTTTGTTGATTTCTAAATGGGTTAACCATATTTGTAGTCCTAAACCTTTTATCATTTTCTCAATTGAGTCCTAAACCTTTAAAACTTTCTATTGA
>JAOXYD010084173.1:0-12229 GCA_028565735.1 Pinacopodium congolense
ATACTGTTTTTTATTTTATACTATATTAATATACTTTTTTCTATATTTTTTAATTTTTACATTTAAAAAATTAAAATAAATAAAAATAAAAATAAAAACGAAACTAAACACTGCCTTTATTTTGTATTGCAAAAAATTGACAGGCAAGTAGTTTCACGTTGAAACATTTGTCTTTGATAATTTATTAGTTTCTTATTTACTAATATTTGATAATAAACCTTTAATATACATGAAATAAAATTGACTTATTGAAGTGTAAATATACAAACCATATCACTAATTAACACCAATTTTAAGTTACCTTTTGCTCATTTTTCCAATCAATCCAAATATAAAAATTTGTTATTTCTAACAACCCCTTCTTTGTTTTTCTCTCTTGACTATTACATTTTATATTTGAGAACGACTACATAACTGACATCTAATGATCGACTGTAGCCATCTCACACGCACACACATATATACAAATATATAAATATATAATTTTTTTATATATAAGGCCTACAAGCCATAGATAACTTGCAGGCCGTTTAGTTATAGCGTTTATTTTTTATATGTTCTCTACCAACCAGTTCATGTATTTTCTTGGTATAATAGTGAACTGTTCATTATAATTGATATGCATTTGGGATCAATTTTGGTATCTTACTTCATTAAATGAGTGTAAAAACTAAATAATTTATTATCATTAACCTTTAATGCAACACAAATCTTGTCATGAGTAACATGCGATGCAAGAATTACATTATGAATAGTGCTATGTTTTATGTCATGTTGTATCATGTAAGTTAAAAGTTAGCAATCCTTGTTCAAATATATAGTTGTAAATGTCTAGAAATTAAGAGTTAAACATATTATAATTCAAAAGATTATGTGTATGCTTTGATGTAATAGAAAGGGGCTCGAGATGTTTGAGAGGATGGATGAATGCTTTCTAAAGACTAAATTTTAAGGGCAACTCATTAGTGCAATTAAGAGGAATGGAGATGGTGGAATGTATCTAATCATTTGTCATATTAAAGAGGTTAGGAACATAAAGTCATGAAATTGGTTCATTACCATATATTAAGGCATCTAAGAAACCATAGGCCAGGGTTATTTTCACTATATTAAGTCGTTAGTTAAGCTTTTAAACTAAACTGACATATGACATTATCTACTATTTTGGTGCATAAAGGCAAAGATGCAAAATTCATATTTTAATTCCACAATTAAAGTTACAAAAAATAAAACAAATATAGCATATGAGACATAACATATGGTCTTATTCCTTGAGTTTTGTTTTTTAAAAAGAAATCATTCACTTACCTTAGAAATTATTCCAAAAAAAAAGGAAAAACTAGATATATAGTTATGGATTTTATGATAATGTTTTCTCTATCTACGTCATCAATCTAGATGTCTTAATCTTTGAACAAATTTTCTTTCGTTTGGTGGAGAGAAGGATAGATTTCCAAGTTCATAATATATACTATGTATTTATATCTTATAGTTTTTCATATATCGTGGGTGGCACCTATGCTTTATTTAGATTTTTTAACATTTATATTATAGCTTATCCATGGACAAGTAGGGAGGAAGTTAAATCTTCAACTTCATAAGTGGTGGATGTTAAGTTTTGGTATTAACAATATGATAAGAGAGTGATCTATGGCTATTTTACTATGAGCTTTCGTAAATTTAGAAGGTTATATTTAAGGGGTTTCCTTGTTTTATGTTTTTGCTTTACTTTGCATTCACCTGTTTGTCTTATTTTCAGCCCTGAACTTTTCATAATCTAGTGTTTGTCTCTACATGCTTAGATGGAACATAGTAACATCTGAATAGAAAAGACAAGGAAGTCCTTACCTTGCAATATTGTTTCGTTTCTATTTTTCCTATTCCTAGATCTAACACTAAAAGCTAATGCTAATGCTATAGGAATTCCATTAGAAAAATACATATTACCTACACTAAGTCTTTTCCTCCACCAAATAACTAAATAAATAGTAGCAATTATTAATGCATTTAATACATTTCCAATATGCATAATTCCATAATTTCACACAATTTCAAGATTCAACATACACATCTTTAATTATCTTGTTCCTAGGAGGAAATACTACTTATCATACAATAGATAAACACATGCATGCCATCCTTAAAAAGAGTATTGGGGAGCTAAAAATAGATGGGAGTAATAAAAACATTTGTTAAAATTGGAGAAGATGATGAAGAACAAAAGTATTGAATTAGAGGTAGGAAATTAATGAGAGTAGGTGGATCCATTGATAAGAGCACTTCAAGGCCAACAAATCGAGGCAATGAAACATAGCTTAAAGAGTAATTCAATGTTGGAGGCTCAAAGGTAGTGATTAAAGGAGCTAAATGCGAGTTATTGAGAAACAATAGTCCAAAGGTGGGTGATAGCTCCTAAATTATAAATTTTCTTGGTATGATTTTATGATAATTATCTTGAGATTGATAAAAAAACTCAATGTGATTTATGTGCATATTTGATTAAACCTTTGAATAAGATGTTGCTTATATGTTTTCAATGGTTGAATATAATTTTTTAGGGATTTAGTGAACAATTAGATGTACTTTTAAGATTAGAAGTGATGTAGAAGAAACTTAGGAAGCAAGAGTATCAAGTTAAGAAGCTTTGCATCAAATTTAATGGGTAAGGGATGAATGAAGAAAGGTGCATCACAAGAAGACTAAGAGAAGCAAAGAGCTAGAGTGGGCCATAGCTAGGACCATAACCATGGCCTTGCTCATGGTTTCAGTTTAGAAGATACCACAGGCAAAGCCATGATCGTGGTTTATGTACATGGCCCTATCATGCTCCCACGTGTTTTATGCTAACCTAAGGGGATGTTTAGTTGGGTTGTATGTTGTGGTTTTTTATTGTGATTATTGTATTTTTGTATTGATTATTGTGTTTTCTTTATCGATTTTTGTGCTGTATTAGTGTGTTTTCTTTATCGATTTTTGTGTTTAGAAAAACAAGAAATCAAAACCAAAAATAAAAACCAAATCAAACATGGCCTAAGTTATTTTCAAGAAGTTTTGCTTATGGAAGCCCCTAAGTAGCCATCAAGGGTGGAAACTGTTGTCGATCGGTCTGATACTAAACAAGCTTCAATAAACCAATCTTTTAACATGTAAATTGAAATTAATTAAGACCAACTTTTACGGCAAGTATACTAGCCAATAAACAATAAAGTAGATTATATTTAAGACCCTAAATGTCGATCCCATAAGAAAAATACTGTGAGTACTACGTCACTCAGATTATAATTATTTAGAGAACTCAGGATTGAAATTTATGAAAGTTAAGACAACTCAATTAACCTACAAACTTTCAATCCATGTAAAGGAATTATTATGCTTTAAAGATTGCCAAATTGAAGAGATTAGCTAAGGTTCATGCTTTCAATGATTCAATTGAGTTATAAAAAGAGTTTAATCTAGGGTATCTTCCCTGAATCAAGAAAATGCTATGGTTAAGATAACATGTCATCTATTAGTCCTATCTTGAAGTTTGGTCATTTATTCGACTTAAGTAATATACTTAAGGTTTAAGAAGTTTAAATTAAAATTAACTTATTTATATACTAACGCCCTCATGATTAACCAAAGTTTTTCATTCATTAATTTAAACCACATTATTTATTGATCTTTTTCGCAATTAAGGCAGATTTTTCATATCCTTAATCATATAATGTCTTTATCCTAAATGGTTAACTTAAAATAAGCATTAATATTCAAATAAATAAAGATTATCATCCAAAATGCATAAGAAACTCAAGTAAAGCATTTACTAGCCCTAAAATAGCTAAAAATCATATTAAAACAACATTTAGATCAAAGAACAATAAGAATAGAACTTAGGCAACATGTTCTTGAATATATTCAAGTAAAGAGAAAGATACAAGTGTTCAAAGTGTTTAAAAAGTGCCAACTTAATCTCCAAACTGAAATAAAACTCTGAATTAAGTTTTGAAATCCCTATAATCCTTAAAATCAACATGAAATATCCAAATATAAAGGTTGGAAATAAAAATAGAAGAAAAACCTAACATAGAGAAAGAAGAAGAAAAATCTAGCTAAGAAAATGATTTTGGCTGCCAAATCCTTGTTCTTTATCCACAAAAATGACTTGTTGAGGTTCCTTTATATGTCTCTTATAAGTGGCTGTAAGTTTCAGCTGAAATTATTAGAGATCCAGCTGAAAAATCAAGACAAAATAATTAAATGACCCTTAAGTCAGTAGTTAAATGGCACTGTTTATATAACCTCATTTAACTCAAAATCCTAACTTAAATGTCGGTTGAAGAGACATAAACGGTGATTTACTAGACCCATATGTAAGTCCTCAAATACTCCATTCTTGAACTTTTTTCATAATTTCTTCACATTTAGGAATTAATCTACAATTTAAATAATTCTAAACATAAATTAAACATTTAAATATCAAAATAAGAGTAATTACATCAAATAACCATAAAAAATACTATAAAATAAACTTCTATCAGAAACACAAGTCATAATCCATCTCACCATGTTTTTACACAAGATTGAAGGAGAAGTTAGATTAAAACACATCAAAATAAAAGGCCAAGTTTAGATGTCATAGTAAAAATGATTAAGGAGATGAGGAATTCAAGATTTACAAACATGAGCTTTTCTATTTCCCTTTTTCTTATGATTGTTATTATAATTTTAAAGATGTTTTGGAACTAATTCTCTTTAAAGATTTAGATTGTTATAAACTCTAAGATGTAGTTTTTCATTGTTTCCTTGATTTAACATTTGAAGTTCTAGATTTGTATTAGATTATTTATGGAGTTAATGACATTGGTTTTTGATTGTTATGCGAACGTCAACTTCAATTCCAATGGTATGATTACATATGTTTAGAATAAAAAATTCAATGTATGGTTACATCAATCCATAAATAATGCATCTTGTATGGAGATTGAGAGATAGGCTTATATAAGATGCCTAGATTTGGTGTGAACTTAATCGAAACAATAAGTTCCATCGAACATATTAATGCATTCAATTAATATGTCTGGATAGAGGGAACTTTTGATTAACTTATCAAATTGAATAGAATTACATAACTTAAGAGAGAGTGTAATTTAACTTAAGGAAGCTATGGTATAAGAAAATCTGGAAAACATAATGAATCAAGGATGAATGATGAATACATATTTATCTTAGAGGGATTAACTACCCATATCCTAGTTTTATTTTTTTTATTAATTCGTGTGAGATTATCTTAGGTTTGCTTTCATTTATTTTGTTTACTTTATTCAAATTATCAATTAATCACTTCTTGAGTAGGCTAGATAATAGAGATAGGATATTATATGATAGGTTTGCATTAGAGTATGTTTACTTAGTTGTTAAGTGTGTTATTATAAGTGCTTAGGATGATAATGATGTGTTTAGGACTTAGATTTATTTTCTTTTAATCTTCTTGTTATTGTTTATGTGTTTAAGTCATAAGTGTCGATATTGAGCATGGATTTGATCTTATTTATGTGGATAATTAATGTGTTTTCATTTGGATTTGAACTAGGAAGTAAAGAGGAGAAGAAGGATAGCAAATGGGAGAATCAAGCATGCCATGATAAGCCACAATTGTGACAGAAAATGCAAATATATTTAAGCAGCTTTCAAGTGGATAAGGCCACACATTTCCTCATATTTTCAAGGTTTTAAAGAGTTTTGATGAACTCAAGATGAATTGAAAACCATAGAAGCCGACCCATAGGGCCTAAAAAGTATTAAATAAATAAGAAAAACAAGTTTTATAGGATCCCAACAAAAGATAATAAGATCAAACAAGGAATTCATCAAGATCAATCCAATTTTTTAGATTTTCTGCACAAGGACTAGAAGAGAAGGATCATCAAGCTACACCCTAGTTTCTTCTTTCTTTTCTTTTTTACCTTTTTGTATGAAGAATCTGAATATTGTGGGTTTAATTTACATAATGGATACCTAAACATTTTGTAGGGATTACTCTTGAAGTATTTTGTTAAAATTTTATCTTATTGATTCAATGCATATGTATTTGTAATGTTTATTGTGGTTATTCCTCAATTTTAATTGTGAGATTGGATTAGGACATTAGTGTTAGGTTATGCAACAAGAGTTGGTACCTAAATAGATTTATAAACATCAGGTTAATAGTTAATTGGAGAGAGATCTTAATTAATTGATTAATTATCTATAGGATTGCTTCAAAACTAGTTGGATGGTAAATAAGGGTTTAGAGAGATTGAGAGATTACAATCCATTTACTATCTAAATTAATTAGGGACAGTTGGTTAGATCTAGAGAGAGGAAAATCAAAACTATATAATATCTTGGGTCAAATATAATTGAATTAATAAGGTAGAAGGAAGGCAAAATAAGGATAGAAGTAATTCCTAATGTTTATCTTTGATTTCTTTTAAGTTTATAACACCATATTTAATTGTTAATTTGTTAAATTATTTTAGTTTAGTTTAATTTTAGTTTCACCCATTGTATTATGTGTTGTAAACAAAGTGTAATTCAAGTTGTTAGGTGATTAATCTTAATCCCTATAGGAACATAATGGTGTGTGAGTCCACATAAGTTTTAAAAGAAATAATAACCAAGAAACATGTTAAACTAAATCACTTTAAATGAAAAGGTAAGAGTACCTATCATTATGTAATATAATTATGGTGAATCTAGAAGTCGAACCACGAGGATTGCTATTATCAATGGATTTGTCAAACCACGAGGATTGCTATTATCAGTAGATTTGTCGAACCATGAGGATTGCTATTATCAATGGATTTCTATCTAAATTAGCTATCCTAATAAATAGGTGAATTGATTGAATTATTTGAAAAAGAAAATAACTAAACAATTAAAAAAATGTCTAAGATATCTTGTAAGGATTAACAATTAATGATGAAGTTAGGATTTAGGTAATTAATCCTTCTAGAATGCATTCGTATTCATTGTTTATCTTATTTTAACTTAAATTATAGATTTATTAGACTATAGATTACCTAAGGTAAATTGCATTCTCTTTTGAGATATGCAATCCTATTTAATTTGATAAATTAGATGAAAGTTCTCTCTATCCTAATCTATTGATTGAATGCATTAAATTGTTTTATGGACTCTATTACTTTAGTTTAGCTCACACCTAACTCAGATATCTTATATGATCAAGATGACTTTTGTTAAGATTTAGTAGGTGAAATCATATAAATTCATCTTTATTCTTAGTATCAAAGTACTCAAATTATGTTATATTGTGTTGAATGACAGATTGGAGGTGTTGACACATATTTTAAATGAAAAAACCAATGGGAGGATTTGGAGCAAAGGACTTAATATAGATGTCTTAATGGATTAACGGGAGTCTAAATAGGGACGTTTAGGTCAAAACTAAGGACCGTTTTACTCCTTTTCTAGAGATTTAAATAGTGGTTGAATCAAGGACCATTTAGGTCTAAACAACGCTATTTAGCATGTTGTCAATGAAAAAAAAAGGACAGAGGGGTCTTTCTTAAAATCTCGGCATTACCCTAATTAGAAAGGGTATATAAAGGCCCGTAAAGCCCGTAAACATGACATTCAACAGCCATAGCCATTCTCTTTAAGCTTTCATTTTGTTTTCATATGATCTCTTTATATTCTTCATGTTCTTAGATTGGTTTTGCTACTGTTTCATTTCCAATTACTTTATTTCAATGTTTTAGGTTATGTTAAGTTTCATTTGTAGTTGTTTAGTTTTTTATTAGTTGGAATCACATTTTCTATCTTCCATTATAGTTAACTTGAATGTTTGGAGGGACTTGTGGTTGAAACTCTTAAACAATGTATGGATTCTTAAATATATATCAATAGATGGTTTCCTTATCAATTTCCAGTCTTGGTTTTAGTTGTCTAAGTATGGTTTCTAGTTTTTTAAGTTCTGCTTTTATCAATTACTAGTTGAATGATGAATTATTTTATTGTTTTTCCTTTAATTGATGGCATTGTTGATTGTGTTATGCTTTATGGTTGAAGGCTATGCATTCATTTATATTTTAGATTGCTTAAATTTAATTTTTATCCTATTTTGTGTACCGGAATTTTTGTTTTTATTATGTTCTTTTGGGTTTTGTGAGTTAAGTTGCATTAAGTTGAATGTTAGTGTAAAAATCATTGTTTTCCATTTAATTTAAAGTTGAATCCTGATTGCCACTATTTCCTTTTTATTTTCAATATGCCTATATTAGGCTTAATTTTTATTTTTTATAGTTAACATGTGTGGCTGAGTATTTAAGGGTTTGAAGACATTTTAGGGATGATGGGTAATTAGTGGTGAGAATGAGATTATGCTTTTCTTCAATTGGGTTCTAGACTTGGGTTGGATTGAAAATTTTGGTTTGATGTCAAGAATTGGTATTTATTTATAGGCTTGATCACCTCTTTTATAATTTCTAATTCAAATTCTAGGATTGAGCCTTTAACACGTAATAGTCATTAGCAGTTTCTGTAAGTAGCAATAGATTAATTGTCTTTGTAAGCAATCTTAACCAACTAGTCTAGGATTCCAATCCTTTAGGTTATGCTTTCCAAGTTTGTGTGTTGGTGGCCTAAGTTAGACATTACTTTGCCTAATGCTTCTTTACTATTAAACTTAGAGAGATTATTCTAAGTTATAGAAGAGTTATGGGTATTTCTAGAGCTTATTAGATTTTCCTATCTTAAAGGAACTTAGGATTGAAGAACCTGCTTGGATTAATGGATGAACATCTTGGTTAGAACACTTTTTTATTTAGGTTCAAGGATCAATGATTGTCCTGGAATCCTGATGATACCTTTAACCCATTTCTTTGATATTGTTATTAGTTTTATCATATTTTGCATTGTATTGATCTCTTTAGATGCATTCGTTACATCTTATCTTACTTAGTTCTTCTTACATCAAGGGTTTTTGTTTTTATTTTTTTGTATACAACATTTAAAATAGCAGTTGCATCCTAGCTTTTTAGGGTTCCACTTTAGCTTTCTATACTATACAACGAGGTCCAGTTAGGTTTATTATTTGGAAGTTAGTGACGAGATACCATTATGTAAGCTTGTTGCTGGGTCCTCATGCAAGATATTTTGTTAATGGAGTGATCTATTACTTATAATTGATTTCTTAATCTAATTATACATAAATCAAAGCTTTGAAAATAGGGTTTACATTCACATAACAATTGAATTCAAAGTCATAAATATTTATAAACAAGCCTAATTCAAAATCTGGAACTAAAAAATTAACTCAAGAATAACAATAAGTAAAACATCCTAAAGTTCATAAAAATCCAAATCATATGAGAATATTGATTCATAGACATTGAATTAATTATACAAACATAAATAAGAAGGAAATAAAAGAGCACATGATGAGTTTGTCTTGAATCCTTGAATCCTTGATATATGAAATCCTATCTTTGATCTTCAGATTATTGTGTTTAGATCCCTTCTTTTCCTTCAAAATTGCATGAAAACCTTTAGAGATGGCTTAGGACTTGTCTCATATGGTTTGCTGGTTGCTTGTTGGCTTGTGGAGGCAAGAATAACTCATAAATAGCCAAATTAGGTCAAATGGGGCAAAAGGGTGTAAGTGGCCACAATTTGGGCCATGGCATTGGCTAACCTCATGGAAATTTTGCCCGTTAGCCATGCCTTAGGCCAAAGCTATGGCCTAGGTCATGGTCAACTATTAGATTTTCTTACTTTTGCTGCTCTTCAATCTTGTTGTCATAACTCCTTCTCTACTTTTCTTTTAATTATGAAATTTGGTACGTAGCTTCCTAAATTGATTTTCTTACATTGTTAATCAACTCCATATCTTTTCCAATCCCAAAGTGTATGAAAACTTTTACCAAAATCCTCTACACTAGAGCTAGTGCTTGTTTAAGCTACTCTTACTCTTCTGTTTATGATTCTTCATGGCTTGTTATATGACCTTGATATTTGATGTGGAACTTCATAACGTGATTATCTAACTCCTAAAATTGATTTCACATCTCTTATAATTCCAAAAGTGCATTAAAATGCTCATTAAGTCCTATAAAACATAAATAATCATCCAAAGTAACTTAAGCAATATCTTATTCAAGAATAAACTAAATAGAACCTAAATCACACAAAATTAACCCTCAAATATAAGATGATCATTATAAAAACATGATTAAAAGATGTCTAATTAGGGTGCTCTTAAATACTCGCATATTTGAGTTGTTGTTTGTTCTTAAGAAACAACTTAAACATCCACTTAAAATAAAATCGTTCAAGATTTAAAAGTTAATTGAGTAAAAATAAAAATCAATCGATGCCTTTGATTTAGCTCACACATCACAATTCTTTCATGATAAAAACTTTGTTATCACTCATACAGTCACAAAATTATTTGCTAGATAACCTCCAATGTACAATATCAAACATCTATAAAGTTTTATATAGATCATCATGCAAACTCGTTTAAGGAGATCATCACCATTAACATAAATTTTTTAAAAAAGTATGGATTAATTTTTGGAGTCTCACCTCGTCTTCTGACGCAAAGTCAAACATTTTGTCATGAATGTCCCTTGGTTACCCTTTTTGGCTTGTTTACATTGTTATCTAGCCTTTTCATGCAAAGGTAAATGTTTCGTTGTGAACTCCCCCAGTTTCGTAACTAGCTTAAAATCATAAATGGCTACTAGCTCCACTCATACACTTTAACCTTTTATCAGTATAAAGCTAGTGGAGTGAGTGTTTACTCACTTTATTTGAACATAAGTGTACCTTTTCCTATTATTCATTAAAAAGCCCTATCCTATTGCAAATTCACATCATCAAAATTTGACATTAAACACAAAAGGTGCCTAAAATCACAAGCAAATCACATAAAAAAAGAAGAAAAAAAATTTAGGTAAAAATTAATTAAGAAATGTTCAATGCTCACCTCATAAAAAATATTGATGAAATTAAAACACCATAATTAATAATCAACTCTCAATTTCAATAATTCAAGATGGGATATTCAAGTAATTCCCATTGGACTCCTAATAAAAAAAGTGTGGTAATAAATGATAGAGCATGGCATATTTAACGTCCCCCCTTCCCCCAACACTTGAACCAAGTTGTCCTCAATTTAGAGGACCAAAATAATTAAAGTTCATGAAAATAAGAGAGGGAGAGGAGAACAACATTTCTCCAAATATTAAAGTCCACATTGTAAGTATGAAGTAGATAATTGGGTCTCTATTCCTTATTTTTGAAGGCTTCGAGAACTTGATGATCAAAGATTAATATTGTTACTTGAAGATCAAGACTAAAGAACAATCTTTCCAAATGGGTTAGATAAAGATAGGATAGAATAAAATAAAAGTATATAAAGAGAAATCCTACATGATCTAAATGTTAAAAAAATTCATGTTGAAATGCAAATAAAAGCTGAATCTAATGAAAAGAAATGAAATCAAAGATAATCAAACTTGGTTGCAAAGTGAAGTCTATGTGCACAACTATCAAGCATCAATTGTGGAAGGGAACGGTAGCTAATGGAACTGTAGGGACTCCCTCCAATTTTCTTTCTATTCCTACACTCAATCAATGTAGCCATAACATCCATTCATACACATTACAATGATCTTTGAATAATTAATTGCAGACAAAGTATTAAGTCATGTAATGTGTTTTAAGATGTTCAAGGATAAGGCTTATGAAACATTCAAATTTATCAATCCTTTAACACATAATGTAAGAACAACATTCTAAATTCATCAATTGAACATAATGGGAAATATAATGAATTGTGTATGAATCAAAATTGACATATAAACCCTTTTTCGGACCCCTATGGTATTAATAAATCCTAAATAAAAATATAACACAAGATATTCATAATCAATCTAAGCTCAGTGTGGAGTAACCAATATTTCCATAAGCTCTCTAAAGCTCAAGTATTATCACAATAATTTCTATAGAGTGTTTAAAATTAATAAGTGTTTTGGTTGAGCTCGTTGTAAGCTACTAAATAATAAAATACCTAACATGTAAGTCCTATGGCACCCAAGAGGGAGCGGTGAATTGGATATTAAAAACTTTTTGCAAACTAAAAACTAGCAACCTAATTCAATTGAAAAACTAAATGCAATCACTAAACCAAGATTCAACCTAATATGGAATGTTAATGCAATTATCAAAGTAAATGCAATAA
>JAOXYD010084184.1:0-25916 GCA_028565735.1 Pinacopodium congolense
CAGAGAGAGCTTCCTTGTATTCTTTTGAGGTGAAGTAATATAAAGGTTGGTATTTTACCGTATCTCTCGTGTTCATTATTGCCTTGTTTATTTCTTTGTTTGCTCTATTGTATTCTTATTTCAAGTGTACAAGAGAAACACTGTGAGGAGTGTTGAGGGCTGAGTCTTACTTAAACGGATCTAAGTGAGACTACCGTACAAGGGTGTTGGTGCTAATCTTCAATGAAAGAACAAGTTCCGAGGAGGTCCCTATATTACTTATCATGGTTCCAAAATGCATCATTATAAAATGATTGTACATTCTTAAAGAAATTATGCCTATTTTTGGTTACATGCATATTTTTGCTATCCTTTGACCCAGATGCATATATGAATGCATGATTGTTCTTCTTAGCATGTAAATTTAATGAAGATGCAATATTCTTAAAAGATGTTCTAGCATGAGATTTTGATGATGACATTTATATCATCAAAACCTAAACCATGTTTATCATTAAAACTCTTTTATAGTCCTAACATGCAATCTAACTTTTCTTTTCCTTTTATATATGTAGATAATGATTTCTTAAGGGCATCCATTTCCTTCTTTAAACATTCATTTTCATGCAATAACTTATGATCATTATCATGCATACCAACAACCACACTTTTAGAATCTAGCATGACATTCATTTCAATTTTCATTCTATCAATTTCTAACATGCATGTATTTTTAAATTCTAATACATTATGAATTTCAATTTTCAAATTCTCATTCAAATGCAAACAATCATCCAATTCCTTTCTTAAATAATCATTCACATTCATGGAACTATCATTCTCAATCATACAATCATTAGAAACAACATTCACACTCTTAGGTTCTAAAACATGCAAGTCATTTTTCAATTTCTCATTTTCTATCCTAAGATCATTCAACAACTTCTTACATTCCTTATATTTGAAAGAAAGCTTGTGCAACCTCAACTAATTCATCAAATGATATTTCATTAAATTCAACATTATTTTCATCATCATTAGAGTTAGAGAGTACCCCTTTGCTTTCCTTTTGAACATTTGATAAAGATGGAGCTTTTTCCCAAAGACTATAAGGCATGAATTTGATACCTCTTCCTTTTCTTTAGCTTCCTCCAGTTCCTTGATTTCTTCTTCATTAATGCCTTTTACATAAATTTTCTCCAACCTATACCAAATCTCAAAAGCAAATTTGCACATACATATTTTATCAAAAACAAACCTATCTAATGCATCATGAAGGATATGCATGGCTTTTTCATTTAAAGAAACAACTTTTTGATTTGAAAATCCATTAGGGCCATTTGAAATAAAATCCAATAAATAAAAATTTTAACCCATAAGAAAGAATTTCAATTTAATTTTCTAATCAAGAAAATCAATACCATTAAAAATTGGTGGTTTAAAAATATCCAAACCCTCTTGACCAAAACAAGTTGCCATTTTAACCTTTACTCAAAATTTCATTAGAAATTTTTGCAAATTTGAGACATAGGCTTGATACCAATTGTTAGCCCTATGGCACCCAAGAAGGGGTGAATTGGGTATTTAAAAATTTCTTGTAAAATGAAAACACTTAAAAATTAAAAAAAATACTAGCAACTTCCTAAGACTTTAAGCAAACTGAAAACATTAAATTTGCAGCTCCAGAAACTGATTAAAACTCATAATCCAAGTCAATAAAGAAACTGTAGAGAAAGCATGTTAGTTTTGGCAATCTGTGTTCTTTGAGCTTAAACACACGATTTAAGTGCTTAAAAATTGAAGTAAAATATCCTATACACTCTTGAGACCTTAAGAAAAACGTCTATAAAAATTTTGAATCAATAAAAATAGCTTTACAAGATCAAAATTGAAGAACACAGAAGTTCAAAAAAGTTTAACCAAAACAAAGATAGTTTTGGTATATTAATCTTTGAAAGCTTAATGAAAATGAAATAATGAATAAAAATTTTAAATAAAACCCTTATGAGATTCTTCTAGGTATAAATTAACTGAAGACATAAATTTTATAGCACAAAAATTTGATTTAAAACATGAAAAGTATGGATTGAATGAAAAATGTACAAAAAATGAGGAAGCCTTTGAATAATTGAATGATTGATCTTTGTAATATTGTTTTCAAGGCATCTAAACTTGTTAAATCTATTTAGGAAGGATATATATAGTGTTGGGAGAGGTTTGGATTCATTAGAAACAAAAACTAGTTGTTTGGGAGGATAAAAAGTTGTTAAGTCTAAAACCTCAGAACTAGCCGTTAGAGTCTGACGACACTCGATGATCATTTTGATATCTCTTGTTCGAATGATTTTTATAATGTGGTGTTAGTAATTAGTTGGTGTGAGGTGACTTGGTTGAGTAACCGAGGGTGTTCATGACAAGGTGTTTTACTTTCGCGTAAAAAGACCAAGTGACCTCCCAACCAAGCCTATAATACTTATCAAGTAAAGTTTGAACAATGTGTTTTTGAGATTGATTTTTATTATTTGAGTTGAAATTTAAAATTGGCATAAAGCCTAGTGAATAAGAATGATTGGTTGCATAGCACTTTTGGAGGATCTTTCATGGTTGAATAAGTAAGATAAGTATTTGAACTAATTAATCCATTCATAATAGGTTTACATAATGATCTTTTTAAGTTTCTTAAATATTTAGTTTTATGCTAGGGAATTTGGCTTTTGTCATATTTCATAACCATATATGTTTATTCATAATGAAGCTTAAGTTATTTGGCGTTAGCTATATTAAGTCACATAAGTCATATTGAGATGTTGGATTAACCTTTAATCATACTTAGAAGAAGTTCAATTGAGTGTCTAAGTGAGTTGCTCGAGGACAAGAAAAAATTCAAGTGGGGGACATTAGTAGGAGTGATTTTTATTATTTTTTATAGTTTTAAATTGTTTTCACTCCTAAATATCTATAAATTTTTCTTATTTATGAGTTCTTTTGATTATACAGCAGGTTCAAAGCTATTTGGACTTAATTAGATTGAAAAGAATAAAAAAGGAGCTCAAAGACACAAATGGAAACAATTTCATGAACATTTTGAGGAAATTATGGAACTATAAAAGGTGTGGAATCAATTTGATGAATTAAATTATTATATTATGAAGTTTTACACCAAATTCCAAGGTTATTTTACAAGCCATAAGGAGTACACAAAAGAAAGAACAAGACAAGTTTAGTTGAGCTCTATATTTGGTTTAGTTGAATTGTGGAAGGAATTAGGTGTAGTTCTAGAGCTTTAAATGCAATTAAAATTTTAAGGCTACTAGAACATCATGTGAAGAGTCTACATACCAAATTTCATAGCCATTGGAGGCATATAAAAGGAGTTAGAGTAGAAAATACAATGAGGGGAAGAAGTTGTAAATTTTTTGGACAAAAAATAGAGTTAACAAATCAAAATGATTTTTGTGATTTTTAGGGGCAAACTTGACCAAATAAAACCCTAATCAATACTAAACCCTAGCAGCCACTTATGGAAGTATAAATACTCCTATTTTCATCACTTTTATGGGTATTTAAGCCAACCTCCTCTCATCAATCACAATAGCTAGGCTTTTATCTCTTTTTCTATCCATGTTTAATCTTCAACTGAATCTTTGTTCTTGAGAGCTTTCAAGTGGTGAATTGGTGCAAAGATCTTTAAACTCTTCTTGTTAGTTGTTTATATTTTTCATTTTAACACTTGTTTTCACTCTAGTATTTTTTGTTTTAATACTTATATTGACTTTATCTTGTTGATTCATTCAATGGAAACCTTTGTTATGACCTAAACTTGTTTTCTATTGATGATTATGTGTGAGTATATTATTTTTGGCTAAGGATAAGATAATACTGGGTTATAAATCAATTGAGTTTGGTTGATTTTTGCCTAATGGAATGTTTATTTTTACCTAGTTTAGCTTGATTGCCTAGATTAGAGCCTTAGGTAATTAAATTCTATAACCATTGGTGTTTGATTTTCAAAAAATTAATTAGGTAACACACTTGAACCTAAAAGTAGAACAACTTTAAGATCTTGTGTGAGGATTCCGAAGATTAATGAACTTAATTCTAGGCTTCTTGTTATTAATGCCTCTTATTCCAAGTTATTTATAAATCACATAGGTAATTTAAGTTTAAAAGAGAAAAGATGTTTCTAAGAGGAGTGGTTGTGATTTGCTTGAGTGAAGTAAATCCTAGGGATTAATCCATTAGAATCTGAACCTTTGCTAGTTTTTATCTTTTGGTAAAGTTTAACTGCATTTCTCCTATAGTTTTCATATTGCACATTTTATTAACCACGTGTTTTAATTCTTTTTTAAATAAATGAAATCTTGGTTATTTGAGTAGTCACACATCATTTAATTTGATATTTTTTCACTTTAGTCCCTTGGGTACAATACTCAGTTTTATACTACTTGTTGACAAGGTGCGCTTGCTTTTGGTTGGTCTAGGTTAGAATTGAACTTTTTTGCTTTTGTTTAGACATCAAGAAAGGGGTTAGAAAGCTCATGGTCAAAGATCTGAAATCTTTTGACTCCTTATTGACTCTTATTCCAAAATAAAATAATGGTCTTGAATTCTATGCATTTTGATCTCTTTTTCTCCTTTGATCTTTCCTAAAAACTCGTAAAGATAACTTAGGACTTTTTTTCACCCTTAGCAGTTGCTTGATGGATTTTAGAGGCAAAAATGTTTTTAAAAAAAGAGGAAAATTAAGTTATAAATCATGTTAGGCTTGACTAGGACATAGGTCGGGCCAAAATTGTTTCATAACTTGTGCACCCTTCTATCTAAAATACACTGCCTGGGACACAACCTCCCATTATTATAGCTCCTTTTGCTATTCTCATGATGCACTCTTCATGAGTTGTCATATGGCTTTGATATTTGATGTGGGACTTTATAACTTGATGCTTTAACACCTTAAATTAGTTTTACATCAACTCTAAAAGTGCATTAAAATGCCTACCAAAGTCATAAAAAATATGAATAATTGTCAAAAACAATGCAAGTAGCATCTTATACAGTAAAGGATAACCATATTTGTAGTCCTAAACCTTTCACCATTTTCTCAGTTGAGTCCTATACCTTTAAAACTTCCTATTAAAGTCCTATACCTATACGGATTCATCAAAGGCAATCTTTATAGGAATTAATTAAAAAAATTGTGAAAGTTTTAGAATTTAATTGGAAATTTTGTGAAAGGTTTAGGACTATAAATATCGTTATCCCAAATACTTATAATCGTAAACCTTTCATAATTTTTCTAATTAAATACTAAACCTTTCCCAAAATTTCCAATTAAGTCCTATAAGGACTGCCTTTGATTAATCCACATAAGTATATGACTTCAATAGAAAATTTTAAAGGTATAGGACTTAATTGAGAAAATGATAAAAGGTTTAAGACTACAATATGGTTAACCCTATATAGTAATAAACAAATATACACTCAAGTCACATAAAATTATGCCTCAAACCTAATATAATTACCTTAAAAACATGTTTAAAATGTGTAATTTAGGTGCTATCAAAGATCCCCGTACTTGAGTTTTTTCTTGTCCTCAAGAAATGATTTACATCCACTCAAAATAGTTTTGATCAAGAGTGAAAAGTTAATTGATTAAAAATAGATATCAATTAATGCCTTTGTTTTATCTCACATATTACAAATCTTTTGTGACAAAAACATTGTTATACGCAATCAAATGGTTAGTAAAGAGTAACACTTATACAAAATATCAAACATTTAAGTTGTTTCATATAAATCAATAAGTAATATTGTTAAAGGATGTCTCAAAGCAAAACAAAATATAGTCCAATTTATGCTTTGAGTAAATGTTTAGCATTCACCTAATCTTTTAACATGAAAATAACTTCCTTGTTAACTTGATTATTCTTTTTGGCTTATTTAAAATGTTATTTAGTTGTTGACGTGAAGGTGAACATTTTATCTCGAACATCTTTAGTTACTTATCTATATTACAATTGCAAATGGCTACTAGTGTCACTTATAAACTTTAAGATTTTTATTGATAAGAAGTCAACAGAGTAAACAATTATGTTAACTATATCACATAGATATTTTATTTTCAAATTTTATTTTTTAATGAATTTTAGGCATCTTATTCCAAATTCACAAGTTGATCCATATGAAATATCCCTAGACACATGATATCTTTCACGAGGGCCATCATAACACATGCACATCATTCAAAATAAAAAGAAAAAAAGAAAAATTTATGGGATAGAAATTATTCAAGAATTGATCAATGCTTAATTAACTCAAAAAATTTGATTGAATTGAAATACCACAATTAATTACCAATAATGATCAAAGCCATTCTAAGATCCTCGATCTAAATAGTTACTGTTGAATTTACAACAAACAAGTGTGTGATAAATGATAGAGCATACCTATCTCCCTCCCTCTTTTCAGACACGTAAACCAAATTGTCCTCAATTTGGAGAATGAAAGCAAATAAAGCACACAAAATTTTAAAAAGGGAAAGAGAACTTGATTCCTTTGAATATTGAAGTCTAATATGTACGTATGAATTATGAGGCATGTATTCCATTCCATGTTATTAAGAACTTAGAGAAAACTACAATAAAACTTACTTTATCCATTACTTGAAGAATAACTTTAAGGTACAACAACATAAAAACAAATTATACTAATGCAAATGTCTAAAATAGAGTATCCATGATGAAATAAAAGCAAAAGAAAAGAAAAGTGCAATGTGAAAACAAACTCAAACTTAATAATCCAGTGATCCATAACTATTATCAATCATCAACTAGCAGTGGTGGTGGTTGATGATGAAAATGCATGAATTGTTGCCACCATGCTTGCTGCTACTGCTCCCACTTATCCTACTGCCTCTTCCCATTTGGCCTGTGGACGCACCTACTTCTCCTCCCATCTTATTTGCTATATTTGTTGAAATTCTATACATATGGTGTCTTTTATAATGTGACATGACCTCATCTTGATGCATAATTTAGCCACCTAAGCATAAAGTTAATCAAACTGAGTAGTTATCGATAGGTCAGTGCTTGTAGAAGGTCTAGCCTCATCTTCGTTATCCTCCTCTTTAACAATTTATTCTGACTCTTAAATTGTATTAAATTCATCAGAGGGAGATTGAGGTCTCTAAAGTTTTAGGCACCCTTTATCCTTTGTGTCTGGACCCATTCTAACCAATATTATATAATCCAAAGGCTCCATGTCCTCTATCTTTCCTAAATATAAGGAACTCAACCTAAATCCTAAGTTTATGTTTGACCTCATTACGTAAGAGGAGCTGCTCGACGATCCTCTTATTTACTTACATTATTGGCTGAAGTAAAGAGCCAGTGCATCCCCTATGTTGAATTCTACCTCATCGACCATGCACCACATATGAATAGAATCATTTAAGGTCGTTGTCCCTTAGCTCTCATGTCGACCTCCAAAGGTGTATGTAATCTAACGATGAATAATTTAGTCACGCTTTTATGAAAATCTCATTCTCTAATTTTGGCCTAAAACTAAGAAATGTTGGTCGAATTTTGAAACTCTAAATGGATGTTGATGATTTTAGGCAAGTATTTTAGTTTATCAATTTGAATTCAGAGAGTTGTACTGAAGTTCCAATATGATATAAAAATTCCTTTTCCACCTAACTAGAATTTCATCACATCATTATTCTTTATTTAAACAAGATATTTCTTAAACTCGAAGGTGGCAAGGAATTTGTAAAATCAGTTATGATAGCCTGGTTCTTTGGTCTCTATAAAAGGCTCCCATCCTTCGGACCTTAAATAACATTTAACTATATTTGTTAAACCTAATTACTCCAAATCCTCAAAAAATAGACATCTAATCAGCTAAATAGATTGCTTTATGAGTGCTTGGAATTTGGATGTAGTCTTAGAGTTGTTAAATTAAAGGGTAGTTAATTTAGAATCTATGCTCCTAAAGGATAAGGCTTAATCTCTATGAGATTTTTTTTCCTATTTGCTTGCACCTAGGTATGATTGTTGAAACGATGCTAAAGCAGTTGTGAGTACTCAAATTCATACCTAACTTCTACAAATCATAAACCATATAATCATTTACATACACCATAATGATCTCATTATAGTCCTGAATTCTTAATTGTTGCGTTGGTTTTTTATTAAGTTGATATACCTAAATTAATTATCAAATTCAATGATTGAAGCTTTTTTCTCAAAATAAAATTAAAACTAACTAACTAGCAAATATACTGATCACAAGTAGTGTGAGTATTTTAAACTCGATTTATCATTCCACAGAGACATCATATAACCAATATTAAGGAAAATGAATCACAATTGTATAAAGAAACCAAATTGAGTGATTAATTTAACTAAATTTACCAAACTAAACTAAAAGCTTATAATTTTGGAAAGAAGACTAACTTTAAAGTTTAAGGTTGCTTAATGAATTAGATAGTCAAGGAAATAGTTTTCAATGATCTAACTGGATTAATTAGGGATTAAGGGACCTGTCTTAGGGCAACTTCACTAAATCAAGACAAGTTTATGATCAAATCAATCCTTTCTCTCTTACTTTTGAAGTTTAAGGTTTGGTCCACTCTTAAATCAACTAAAATAAGGCTTAAAGTTCAAGAAGCTTATCCTAAAAATCCATCAAGATTAATCAATCATTGGTCTTGTATTGATTAAAATCAAGTTACTTATTGATTTTACAATGGATTAAGAGGTTGGTCCTCTTCTTTCTTCATTTATCTTCTTAATCTCAAATGATTCATTCATGACAAGCTTTAAGTATTCAAATAAGTAAAAGATAGCCCTTAATCAGGTCCATGCATGTATTCAAATCATCTAATCACCATTCCTTAACCAAAATACAACGTAGCCACTCATTTGAATCAAGAAAGAAAGAATATCATGCATATAACTCATATTCTTGAATATATAAACTCAAGAGTGGATTTCAATACAAAAAATAGGTTTAGAATGCATCAAATGGAGCTACAAACATGCTTGCAGGTCTAGGACATGTGATTGAGTTTTTACAATCCACAAAACAAGTTAAATCTTTAAATAAAATTAGAAAAGATGAAGAATAGTAGTTAAGAGCCTAAACTTTGAGAGAATATGGAATTTGATCTAAAAACGTGTTTTTCTCCCTTTCTTCTTATTGTTTTTGGCTTCCAGCTCTCAATATATATGTTGGCTATAAGTGGGAAGCAACTTTCACAAGTTACATCAAGTGGAGGAGTGAAATCTAGTAGTTTTTTACGTGATAGGTACTACAATGAAATTTAAAAAGCGTACAATGGCTGGTTATAAAGCCACTGTTTAGGTCCTCTACTTCGAGATCATTACAACGGGTTAGATGAGCACAATGGCAGGCTACTAAGGTTGTTGCAAATTGACATTTCTATTGAATTTTCTATCTTTTCTCCATTTTTTGGCTTCCATCTACATTGTACAATATTTATAAACATAATTAAGTACTTTAACAACAAATTGGAAGCAATGTGCATAAAAGTGTTATGAAATAGATATAAATATGCAATGAAATCAAACCCTATCAATTCCCCCACACTTAGTTTTTCTTTTCCTCAAGAAAATCACTCAATCATCAAGTTTAACATGACCTATAAGCTAAGGCAAACTTGTCAAACTCATTAGACCCAATCAGTGACCGATTTCCTTGGGTTTTCAAATATTATGCACTTAAAACATGATATATAATCAATTAAGCTTATAAAATCACAAAAAACCTTAAATTACTTCATAGCTCTTCAAATTTAATCTAAATCACATTTCAAACTCCATGAGAAAAATGAATAGTGATAAAGAAAGATGTATCATCTTTCAAAACAATCAAATATCCTTTATTTATTAAAAGCTAATCTTTAAGCAAAAAATGTGAGCTTTTTAAAGCTTGGTTAAGAGATCACGTAATCTTATTACACAAAGATGAATATTTTATCGTGAACATACTCCATTCATCAATTAAATCACCTCACATCAACTGGCTACTAGCTCCACTCATAAACTTCAACTAATTGGTTTAAAGCCAGTGGAGTGGATAGAAATAACTCACTTATTACTTCTTTTTCCTTTCTTTTTTTCCCCTTTTTTTTCTTTTCTTTTCTTTTCAAATTATAGTAAGATGATATGATATTTTAAAAGAAATCACAATTTAAAAGATGTCATAATCTAAAAAATGAAGTTAAAACCTTTGATCTTTAACATACTTAATCAACCATATAACATCTAAAAGGGGCATAATAAATTAAAAAAATGAAAACTATCCAAAAATTTCAATAAAATAAAAAAATTTTCCCCAAATTATAGATTATATTGAAAAAGATAATAAATGGACATACTTTAGGCCAAATTAAACATAAGTGTGATAACCTATTTCCTTTCCCACACTTGAATTGAACATTGTTCTCAATGTTTATAAAAGACATAATAAGCATATAAACAAGGGAAAATGGAACAGAAAGCACCTGGATAGAAGATAAAATCACATGAAAATCCATTGAAGGTCCATATTGAAATTTTCTCCATTAAATGTAATAAATTGACATTAACATCATATATAGAAAAGAGTAAAGAACATGTGAAAGCAATAGGTACAATAAACTAGAGCCAAACTCATAAATAAATAACAAACTCCAATGAAACAACAAGGATCATTAAGTTAAGGGTAAAAAAAAAAACACACCAAAATACTAACCTATATACAATAAAAATCAAAATAAAAAACTACAAAACTAACAAGAAAAAAGGGCCTAGATTATATGGGATTATAAAGAGTGATAAAAGAAGCAAATTCCCTAACTGATCTAGGTGAATAATGCTTAAGTCGATGACCATTGACTTTAAAGGTGGATTGACTATTAGTAACTTCAAAAGCTCCATAAGGATAGGCTTGAATAACATCACAAGGATCAAACCATCTTGATGTCAATTTGCTAGGAAAGAGTGTCAATCTTAAGTTATACACTAGCACCTTATCACCAACGTTGATATCTCGCTGAAGGATGTTCTTTTCATGTCATTTCTTGACTTTTTCCTTGTAAAGGTTAGCATTTTCATAAGCATCCAAATGAAATTCATCCAACTCATTCAATTATAAGAGTCTTTTCTTACCAGCTTTCTTAAAGTCAAAATTTAAGAACTGAATAGCCTAAAATGCTTTGTGTTCTAACTCTAGTAGAAAATGACATGAATTTCCATAAATGAGGCGAAAGGAGACGTATTAATGGATGAATTATAAGTGATCCAATAACCCCATAATGTATCATCCAATTTCAAAGACCAGTCTTTCCTTGATGCATTAACTATCATTTCTAGAATTCTTTTGATTTCTCTATTTGAAATTTGAGGATGATATGGAGTGGCAAATTTATAGGTTTCACCATATTTGGATGGGTGTCAAATTTCTTATTATAGAAATGAAAACCTCCAACGCTTATGATTGCACGAGGTGTTCCAAACCTTGTAAAAATATTCTTCTTTAAAAACTTCACCACTCCTTTTGCTTTAGTAGTAGGTAAGGCTACTAGTTCTACCCATTTATTTACATAGTCCATTGTGACTAAATATACTGGTTGGCATATGATTTAGGGAATGGACCGATAAAGTCAATGTCCCAAACATCAAATACTTTACAGACTACAATGTTATTCAAAGGCATCTCGTGTCTCTTAGATATATTTCTAGATCTTTGAAATCTATCACAAGATTTGACAAACTCACAGGCATTCTTAAACAAAGTAGGCCAATAGAATCTTAATTCTAGAACTTTATGAGTCATCTGAGTTAGTCCAAAGTGTCCTCTTACTTCTTTGGAATGACAATGTTCTAAGATAGAAGACACTTTTGTATAAGGAACACATTTTCTAATAAGTCCATCTCCACAAATCTTGTATAAAAATAGATCATATCATAGATATCTTCTAACATCTGAGAGGAAATTCTTTCTTTTTTTTAAACGATAAATTATGAGGAATAATCGAACCAACCAAATAATTTACAAAGTTAGCATACCATTTCTTTTTTTTTTTTGGAGAAAGTAACCAGATATAACTCATTATGCTTTACTGCTAATAAATGTTCCTTTGTAAGCATTTCTTGAATCTTATGATTTTCTCCTTTTTTCATGAATTATTCATTCAATCTTGATAAATGATTGGCAATAAAGTTCTTAGCACCCTTTTTGTCCTTGATCTCAATATCAAACTCTTGCAATAAAAGGATCCATCTAATTAACCTCGGCATGGCATCAGGTTTATTCATCAAATATTTCAATATCACATGATTAGTGTATACTGTCACCCTTGATAAAACCAAATAAGAAGGAAACTTATCAAATGTGAAGACGACAACCAACATCTCTTTCTCAGTTGTTGTATAATTCTTTTGAGCTTCATTGAGAGTTTTACTTATATAATAGATTAGATGAAAAATTCTACTTTTTCTTTGCCTTAACAGTGCACCAATGGCAAAATCACTTGCATTACACATCAATTCAAATGGTAAAGACCAATCGGGGGAAACCAAGATTGGTGCATTTTTTAGTATAGCCTTTAATAGTTCAAAAGCATGCATACCCTTGTCATCAAACTTAAATACTACATCCTTGGTTAGAAGATCAGTAATGGGCTTAGTTATCTTTGAAAAGTCCTTAATAAATCTTCAATAGAAGCCAGTATGACACCTAAGAATCTCCTGTCTACTATAACTGAATTTGAAGGTGGGAGCTGAGTAATCACATCTATCTTTATTGGGTTTACTTCTATGCCCTTACTTGATATCTTATGGCCTAATGTTATATACTTTTGAACTATAAATTGAAAATTTTCCCAATTCAAAATTAGATTTATCTCTTCACATCTCTTAAATTATCTAAAATTTCTAAACAGGATTTAAAAGTTGTGCCAAAAATTGAAAAATTGCCCATGAATACCTCGATGTAAGATTTAATCATATCTGAAAAAAATAACTAACATACAATTTTGGAAAATTGCTGGGGCATTGCATAGCCCAAAAGACATGCACTTATATACAAATGTGCCATAGGGATAGGTAAATGTTGTTTTCTCTTAATCCTCAGGGGATACTGGAATTTGTAAATACCCACTGTACCCGTCTAATACATAATGAAAATTGTACCCAGTTAACCTTTCAATAACCTAATCAATGAAAGGTAAAGGAAAATAATCCTTTCTGGTGGCGTTATTTAATTTCCTATAGTCAATACACATTTGCCAACTACCTACCTTTCTTACATTATTCTCATTTAGAAATATAGTGATACCACCTTTCTTAGGTACCACTTGAACTAGGCTAGCCCACGGTGAATCAGAAATAGGATAAATGATTCTAGCATCTAAAAGCTTAACCACCTTATTCTTGACTACTTCTTTCATGTTCGAGTCTAACCTTCTCTGTGGTTGAACTTTTGGTTTATTTCCTTCTTCTATAAAGATTTTATATGTACAAATAAAAGGAATTAATCCTTTAATATCAACAATTGTCTAACCTATAGCTCATATATGATCTCGCAATAGTGTTAACAATTTGTTTTCCATCTTATCATCTAAAAATGAGGAAATAATGACTGGTAAACTAGTTGGAGAGTTAAGAAAAACATAATTCAAATGCGTAGGAAGAACTTAAGTTCTAATTTAGGTGGCTCTTCTATGGATGGCTTCGGTAAAGGTTTAAATGCTTTTTTCTATATTCTTAAACTTTTTAAAAGAATGCCAACCAGAAAACACCTTTCTTACTTCTAAAGTACTCAGAGCTTCTCTTACATCTTCTTCATTAAATCTAAAGATAGGGAATGAGTTAACATATTTTGTAAAGGATAAACACATAATTCAATGGAAGGGTCACTCTCAAAATTCTTAACTCATATAAAATTGTAGTAGTCATGATCTGTTGGGTGATGCATTGCTTGAAATACATTGAATTCTATCTCTTCGGCTCGAAGTCTTAAAATTAACTTACCACTATGAACATCAATAAGTTGGTTGTAGCCATAAATGGTCGTTTAAGAATAATAGGCACCTTACAGTTTACTTTTATGTTTAACACTAGAAAATCTAAGGGATAAATAACTTATCTACTTTAACTAAAACATCTTCAATAATTCCTCATAGATATGTGATAAATCTATTCGCTAATTGCAATGAGACTATTGTAGGTTAGGCTCTTCCCTTATCTAACTTCTTAAAGATAGATAAGGGAATTAGATTTATACTTGCTCCTAAGTCCATCAAAGCCCTAACTATTTGCAAGTCACCAATTACACAAAGAATGGTAAAACTACCAGGATCCTTAACCTTATAAGGTAACTTCCTTAGTAGGATTGCAAAACATTCTTCATTTAACTTTACAGTCTTGTAATCCTATAATTTTCTCTTCTTTGAAAAAATGTCCTTAAGAAACTTTGCATAATTTGGAATTTGAGAGATAGCTTATACAAAAGAGTTATTTATATATAATTTCTTGAACATGTCCAAAAATTTTCCAAATTGTTTATCAAGATTAGCATTCTTTAGCCTTTTAGGGTAAGAGATTCTAGGCTTGTATAGTTCTACAATTGGATATGTGAAAAGTCTATGAGGTCGCTCTTGTTCTGTATTTTTTACTTCCTTACCTTTTTCTTTTACACTTTCTTTTTCTGCTTCTATCCCTTCTTTTTCACTTGACTTCTTCCCTAACTCTTCACTTCCTACTTCCTTTCCACTCCTAAGGGTAATAGGCTTTGCATATTCTCTCGGGTTGGGTTCAGTATTGCTAGGTAATTCACCTGGGATACGCTGACGAACAATACTAGCTAACTAACTCACTTGGTCAGCTAAGTCTCTTAATTGACCTTGCATTTCTTGTCTAGTTTCTTGAATATATTAAAACATATTCTTAACCACACTAGACTTTTTTTTAAACAAGTTGATTTGATCTATAGCTAGGAGGAGGGTTCCTTAGAGGAATGGATGAAGAATTTTGACAGTTTGCATTAGCATGTCATGAGAAATTAGGATGATTTCTCCATCCACGATTGTAAGTACTAGAGAATGAGTCTCCCATTTTCCTATTAAATTGTACATATTGAGCTTGTTCAGGGGTCTTTGGTAAAGAAATTTCCACCTTGACAATCTATGAATGAATGGGATGAATTTCCATAATTTTCAAAGTCTACAATATTTTCAAAAGAACTACTACCAACTTTCTTCTCTAAATTCTCCATTTGCTTACTAAGAACTACCAATTGAGATTTTAATGCAATTATGTCATTTATAGCATGAGTTCGTAATGGATTTCTCATATTATGCTCATAATTATATTATTAGCTATTAGTTGCCAGTTATTATATTAGCTTAAAAGCTTTATTTGTAGTTTTTATCATTAGATTTCCTTATGATGTTGCGTCAATCATACTCCTAGTAAATGAAATGAGTCCAGTATAAAAGATATCAACTTGATCATAAGTACTAAACCCATGATTTGGAAACTTTGTTGGTGGAAAGAATTTGGCTAAAAATAAGTTTGCTATCATTTCCTTATATCTTTCCCAAGCTTCATATAAACTTTCATTTTCATATTTGGAAAAGGAATAAATTTGATTCTTAAGCTTTCCTATTTTTGTTGGTGGAAGGAATTTGGCTAAAAACAGGTTCATAAGTTCATTTTATGTTGTGATGGAACCAAGTTGAAATGTATTCAACTAAGCTTTAGTTCTATCCCTTAGAGAAAAAGGGACCAATTTAAGCTTAATTGCATCATCAGATACACCTTAACTTTTGAAGAGATCACAAACATCTATAGCTTTGTAAATGATCATTGGGGGTCTTCTAAAGAAGAACCACTAAATTGGGAAGATCTAATCATGGAAAGAATGCTATGAGAGACCTCAAAATCATCAGATTCTATCCTAGGTCTAACAATGCTAGCCATAAGTCTAGTTCTATTCCCTAATGTCAATTCCATCATTGTAGGTCCTCTATTTTACTCTTGAGGCCTAGCAACTAATGCCTCTTAATGTTCCAATTCTAAAGGATTTGAATCTAAAGGATCTTGACTAGATGAAGTGGTGGTATTTGATTCTTTCTTTTACCCACGAATGGTTCCTTCAAGCTTAAGATCCGATTTAAGCTTCTCAGACTTATGGCCTTGAGTTTGCATGCAAGATTAAAAGCAAATAAAGAAAGAACAACTACTAATAAAAGAAAACATATAAAAGAAAAAAAAAGCACACTTTTAAAAAAAGAAAAAACAAACAAGCAATATTAACAATATTAACAACTTTAGAATAATTGACACCAAAGTTTCCTAATAATCAAATTATGTCGGATCCTCAGCAACGATGTCAAAAACTTGTTGTGTTGGTTTCTATTAAGATTAAATTTCCAAATTAATTACCAAATTTAATGATTGAAGCTCTTTTTTCTTCAAAAGAAAGTTAAAATCAACTAATTGGCAAATATACCGATCACAAGTAATAGTGTGAGTGTTTTGAACTTGAGTTATAGTCCTACAGAGATCACAAACATAACCAATATTAAGGAAAATAGATCACAATTATCTAAAGAAATCGAATTGAGTGATTAATTTAACTAAATTTACCAAATTAAACTAACAGCTTCTAATTTTGAAAAGAAGACTAATAAGGTTGCTTAATAGATTAAATGGTCAAGCAAAATGATTTAAATGGATTAATTAGGGATTAAGGGACTTGTCCTAGGGCAACCTCACGAAATCAAGACAAGGTTATGGTCAAATCAATGCCTTTTCTCTAACTTTGAAGTCTAAGGTTTGGTCCACTCTTAAATAAACTAAAATAAGGCTTAAAGTGTAAGAAGCTTAACCTAAAAATTCAGATCTTCACCTAAAAATTCATATCTTCATATTATTGGCCTCAAAATTAACCAATAATTGATCCTGTATTTATTAAAATCAAGTTACTTATTGATTTTCCAATGGATTCAAAGATTGGTCTTCTTCTTTCTCTGTTTATCTTCTTAATCTCAAATGATTCATTAAATACAAGCTTTAATCATTCAAATAAGTAAAAGATATTCCTTAATCATGCCCATGCATGTATTTAGATCATTTAATCACCATTCCTCAACCAAAATACAACTTAGCCACTCATTTAAATTAAGAAAGAAAGAATATCATGTATATAACTCACGTTCTTGAATATATAAGCTCAAGAGTGGATTTAAATGAAAAGGATAGGTATAGAATGCACCCAATGGAGCTACAAACACGCCTGAAGGTCTAAGACACATGATTAAGCTTTTACAATCCATAAAACAACTTAAATCTGTAAAGAAATTCAAAAAAGTTGAAGAACACTAGTTAAGAACCCTAAACTTTGAGAGAATATGAAAATTTATCTAAAAACGTGTTTTTCTCCCTCTTTTTTTTTTTTTTCTGGATTCTAGCTCTCAATATATATGTTGGCTGTAAGCAGGAAGAAACTTGCACAAGATGCAGTAAGTGGAGGAGTGAAATGCAACTATTTTTCGTGTGATAAGTACTGCAATGACACTTAAAATGTATATAACTTTTAGCTATGAAGCCACCGTTTAGGTCCTCTACTTCAAGAGCATTGCGGCAGGTTGGATGAACACAACGGTGGGCTACTGAGGTCACTGCTTTAATCCTATAGTTGACATTTTTGTTGAATTTTCAATCTTTTCTCCACTTTTTGGCTTCCATCTACATTATACGACATTTATAAACATAATTAAATACTTTAAAAACAAATAGGAAGCAATGTTCATAAAATTAGGATGACATAGATATAAATATGCAATGAAATCAAATCATATCATCAACGCACTAGATCATGCTATGTGCTCCATAATTAAGCAAGTGTACATTTTTTGAATGCTTTACAAGAATCAACTATGTAACTCCAATTACAAGAATGATATGGTTAAATTATCGTTTAAGCGTAACGGGGAAAGATGCTTTTGAATAAAAAATAGCACATAGGCTCATTTAGGAATCAAAGAACATAATAATCCCAATTAAAAAGGCTACATGTCATCCTTGACCCATTAAAGAACAAAGTTCATCCCATGCAACTCCTTAAGCACTCTAAACTCAAGCATTCATTCAAATTTCACTCAATCTCTCAATATTTAGAGTACTAATCATTAATAACTAGTTTTATAACTCTAATAATTATCAATAGATCATAAAAAGGCAACCAATATGTCAAATCTAGAAATTAAAAAAGATAAGATCTACAATTTTTGTATTTAAGATATACCATTTGAAAAATCTTTCAAATCAACATATAAAGGAGTGGGCAATTTTAAAAGAAGCGATCTTTCATATAATAGAAAACTTTAATACAATAATTAACCTTAAGCGTGATAGAAGTCATAACAAACATACCAAGAATTTTTCTATTCACAAATAAACCATACATCAAAAGGAAAACATCAAGTTTGATATGTTAGATAAAAATATGAAGCACATACCTTGTTAGGTTGATGAAAAATCTTTGATTTGATGTATAAACATTAAAGTCAAAGGGTTGATTTATGTTAGAGAGATGATGAGAGGTTAAGTTTTTTGTTTAGGGTTGAAAGAAGTGTGAAAAAAAAAGAAAGGCGAGTCAGGTGGGGTTTTCATCACTTTAACACCTAAGAATAATGTAAAACTAAAAAAAACATAAATCAAACATGTATGAAAAGGAAATTGAATAAACTAGTCAAAATTTAAACTATATGTAACATACCATAATAATCAAAGTATGAAAAACAAATAAAAGTAATGAAATAAACTTTGGATTACCTCCTAACAAGTACATGTTTAAGGTCGTAAATTAGATGACCTCTTTGTCCTAATCCTTTTTGTATTTTCTTTTCTTTGCCTTGCTTTTCTTATTGTTCTTACCTTTAGATCTTTTTATTCCTTCCTTGTCTTCCTTCCTTTACTCATCTAACTACTTTACATGAAGGATTGAACTCCTCTCTCCATTATCATGCTTATTACTTAGCATCAATGCCAACTTGAGCTCTAAAGATTAACATTTTGTTTTTCCATGCAAAAAACTTGGAGTTCCATCAATAGAGTTATAAAAATAAAATAATTATTTATCTCATTCAAGGAAAACTTAATAGTTTATAAAGTAATGGATTTTTCTTCAATTGTAAGTGCCAATTTCCTCTATAGGACATCAATAAAATATTTTGAAGTGGTTAGGAAAGGTCTACCTAAAATTAAAGGGATCATAACCTCATCCTCCACATTTAAAATCATGAAACCATTATAGACTATTAATTTATCAACATTAATCAGTATGTCATCAACAATGTCTCTAGCATACTTAACAGATCTATACACCAATTGAAAGCCCATACTAGTAGGTTTCATGATTTCTAATCCAAGTTCATGAAATAGTTTATTATACATAAGATTAATATCAGCCCTTAATTCGGATAACACATCATCTAAATGGAAACTAATAATTGTACAAGTTATTGAGAAACTTCCTAAGTTCTTCAACTTTTGTGGTAGCTTGTCATAAAAAATTATTGCACATTCCTCTCTCATTATCATCCTTGAAGACTCCTTTTCTTTCTTCTTTAAGAGTATATTTTGTACGAACTTCGCATACTTTAACTCTTATATAAGATATTTAATAAGAGGAGTGTTAGCATTTAGTTTCTTAATATGATCAAAGATTTACCTGTTTACTCCTCTAGTTATTTAAAATTTATTTTGTTGAGATACAAAAGTTATAGGTTAAAGTCTTTGAGCTCTTGATTCTTCTATTCAGCTTCCTTCTCTTCCTCATTAACTTTCTTCTCATCCTCAACTTTCATAACTTCTCTCTTGGTTTCTTCCTTTTCACTAATTAATCCCTTATCATCATTCAAGAAAACCATATGTACTTACTCCCTTATATTCTTCTCAATTTTACCAAGTAAAGTACTTGATAATTTTTTGAAACACTTCTAGCAAGCTACCCAACTTGATCTTTCAAGTTCTTTATCGAGGATCTATATTTTGAATATCAGGTATTTAAAGTGTGGATGTACTTAGGCAGCTACTCTTTTAGGCTTAAGTTATTTATATTTTTGTTGGTGTTGGAAGCCTAGTAGGTGGTTCTGACTTGAGTAGCCTTAAACTCTCCATGAAAAGTTAGGGTGATTACATTACCTTAAATTATATGTGTTACTATATAGTTTTTTTTGTCATATTTCCACATATTCATCTTACTCAAGTTAACCTTCAGCTCCCGTTGATTATCACTCGTAGGTCGGGTACCCTCCCTCCTAAAAATCAAACATCATTACTTAGATTAAGATAAAAGCCATTATCATGGTCTCTAACTTCCTCGTAAAAGGAGCAACTCAATGACACTCTTGTCTTCTTCTTTTTTGGCTGAGGTGAAAAGCTAGTGCACCTACTATGTTAGATTCTAACTTAAGGATTATATACATTATGTGTAGGATCATTCAAGGTCACTATCCTTGAGCTCTCATGCTGACCTCTAATGCTATATGTAATCCAACGATGAATAATTCTGAGTGTCAAGGCTTTGATCTTAGTGTTTTTAGTCACGCTTGCTTGAAAATCTACTTCTGCAGTTTTAACCCAAAACTGAGAAATGCCGATTAAGTCTAGAGGGCATTCCTAGTTTTAGGAAAGTCTAGAGGGCATTCCTAGTTTTTAGTTCGTGAGTTTGAATCTTGAGGGCTATATTGAAGTTCCAGCGCAATATGGAGAATTGTTCTCCACCTAACTGGAATCGCTCCATATCATTATTCTTTGTTTTCACTAGATATTTCTTAAACTTAAAAGTGGCAATGAACTTGTAGAACAAGTTTTGGTAGTCTGGTTCTTTGATCTCTAAGAAAGGCTCCCATTCTCTAGTCTTTAAATAATATCTAATTATTTTGCCAAACCCAATTGCTATAAATCCTAAAACACTAGATATCTGTTTGGCTCAATAGGTTGCTTTGGAAGTGCTTGCAATTTGGTTGCTGTCTCAGAGTTATTAAATCGAAAGGCAGTAGGTTCAAAATCTGTACCAATTGAAGACGGGGCTTCGTCTTTATAAGTTCTCTTTGCCATTTGGTTACACCTAGGCATAATTCCTACAAAGACATTAAAGTAATTGCGAGTACTTAAATTCATTCCTAACTTTTACTAATTATAAGCCACATAATCATCTACACACACCATAGTGATCTTGTGATAGTATTCAATGCTCAACGCATTAGATTGTGTAATGTGATGCTCCATAATTAAGCAAGTATACAATTTATGAATGCTTTACAAACATCAACTATCTAACTTAAATTACAAGAATGATATGGTAAAATTATCGCTTAAGCATAAAAAGATAAGATGATCTTGAATAAAAAACAACACATATGCTCATTTAGGAATCAAATAACATAATAATACTAATTAACAAGCCAATCTTAACCTATTAAAGAACAAAATGCATCCCATTCAACTCCTTAAGCACTCTAAACTCAAAAATTCATTCAAATTTCACTCAGTATCTCATCTTGTAGAGTACTAATCATTAATAAGTGGTTTCATGACTCCAATAATCATAAAAAATTCACACACAAGCAACCAATATGTCCAAATCACAAATTGATAAAGACAAGGTCTATAGCTGTTGTATTTAACACATACCCACATGAAAAATCACTCAAATCAACAAATAAAATAAATGGCAATGTTAAAGAAGAGTTTCTTCATATAATGGGATACTTCAATACAACAGTTAACCTCAAGAGTGATAAAAATCACACAGTGATAAAAATCACACCAAACATATCAAGAATTATGCTATTCATGCATGTACCATAAAATAAAAGGAAAACCTCAAGCTTGATGTTTTAGGTAGAAAGATGAGGAACATGCCTTCTTAGGTCGGTGATAAATCTATGATTTGATGCAAAAAAAAATTAAGGTTAAAGGGTTGATTTGGTGTTAAAGAGATGATTAGAGGTGAAGTTTTAGGCTTAAGTTTGAAAAAAAAGAAGAAGGGCAGTCAAGTGGTGTTTTAAACAACACCCCCAACTAAGACATAAGGTAGGCCACATCACACTACTGTGTAAAAGGCCTAAGCTGTGGAACACATGCCTGATTCTTCCAAATTTTGATTTTCTTAATCTAAGTTATGTTCCAAAGCCTTACTAATTTAATTTAAACCAAAATTAATCGAGTATGTATCAGTTTAACACTTAAGAATGATGTAAAACTCAAAGAATCATAAATCAAGCATGTATGTGAATGAAATTGAAACAACTATGCAAAAATGCAATTAAATGCATCACACCCTAACAATCAAAGTAAGAAAAAAAAACAAAAGCAATGAAATAAATGTTGGGTTATCTCATAAGAAGGGCTTGTTTATCATTATAAACTGGACAACCTCTTTGTGTTCATCCTTTTTATATTTTTTTCTAAGCCTTGATTTCTTTTTGTTTTCCACTTTAAAGCTTTTTTATAGCTTCTTTGTCTTCCTTCATCTACTCATTTATCTCCTTCATATTAAAGGTTGAACTCCTCTCTCCATTGTCATGCTCATTACTCAGCATCATTACTAACTTGAACTCCAAATACTCACATTTTGTTCTCCACTATAAAAAACTTGAAGTTCCATCAATATAATTACCAAAAGCAAAAGAATTGTTCTTCTTATTCAATGAAAACTTAATAGTTTCTAAATGTGAAAAATCAATGGGTTAATTTTCAATTCTAAGTATACATTTCCTTTCTAGGACATCAATCATAACTTTTGAAGTGGCTAGGAAAGGTCCACTGGAATTAAGGGGATCACATCCTCATCTTCACATATAAATCACGAAATTAACAGGGAATATGAATTTATCAACTTTAATCAGTACGTCCTCAAAAATTCCTCTTAAGATATTTTATAGATTTATCTGTCAAATTGATGCTCATCCTAGTAGGTTTCATGAAGCTCACAAAATAGTTTATCCAACATGAGATTAATACCAACCCTTAAGTCGGTTAACACATCATCATATAAATGTAGATTACCAATTATACAAGGGATTGAGAAACTCCCTGGGTCCTTCAGTATCTTTGTTAGCTTTTTAACAAAAATTTCTATACATTCCTCACTGATCTCATCTCTAAAAACTCCTTTGCTTTCGTTATTAATAATATATTCTGTATGAACTTCATATATTTCAATTCTTATATAAGATATTTAATAAGAGGAGTATTAGCATTTAGTTTCTTAATATGATAAAAATATTTTTTTTATACTCCTCTAGTTGATTAATGCTTAGTCTATTAGGACATCGAAGTTATAGTTAAAGTGCTTAAGCTCTTGCTTCTCCTTCTCTTCGGCTTCCTTCTCTTCCTTATCGACTTTCTTCTTATCCTTAACTTTTACAGCTTCTCTATTAGTTTCTTCCTTTTCACCATCTACCTTCTTCTCATCACCTAAGAATGGCATATATACTTGCTCCCTCTAGTTTTTCTCAATGTTACCAGGCAAAGTACCTAGTGATCTCTCTGAAACACTTATAGTAAGTTGTGAACTTGATTTTCCAATTTATTGATCAAGGCATCTATATTGTAAAATCGGGAATTTGAAGTGATGATATCATTGGTGAACAACTCTTCTGGGTTAGATTGTTTATGTTGCTATTGGTGTTCGAAGCCTAGTGGGTGGTTTTTACTTGCCTTTCCTTTAAATCTCCATAAAAAGTTGGAATGATTTTGCCACTCTAGATTAGATATGTTAGTTTATAGTTTTCTTTTTATAATTCCCATATAGTTAACTTGCTAAAATTGTCCTCTAGCTCCTAGTTATTGGCACTCAGGATTTGGGTGCCCTCCTTAATAAAAATCACACATTAATACTTGGCTTGAGGCAAATTCCATCATCATGCGCTTTGACTTCCTCATAAGTGCATCTACCTTGGCCTCTGATGAAGCTATTGCATCGATACTATGCACTTCACCCTCAGCTTATAGATACCAGACTTTGTGCCTTATAACAAGAATTTTGACAGGTCTCCCATGGTTAGTTGAGCTCTTAGTCCTAATTCTTTTTCTATGTTTTCTACTTGTGTATTTGGAACCTCAAACTTAGCAAAATTTTCAAATTTATTCTCCTTCAAACCTCTTCTAAATGTTCTTTCCACTTTAGGATCTAGTTTAACAATTATGTAAGATGAATCTTTGTCATGCAATAAAGTACCTAACCTAAAAATTAAACAAACCAACAAAAGATCAAGAAGAGAGTTTTTAAATTGAAGTAAAAGTGGAAAAAAATGCAAAAAATAAAAAATTGTAAAAATTAAAACAAATAAAAAACAAAAACAAAAACAAAAACAATAATGACTAGTTTAATAACAATTAGAAATTTCTAATAATTGAGGCAATCCTAAAAAATGATGCAAAAAACTTAATCTGTGTAGAATGTGCAATTTTTTTTAATAAAATTAAATCAAGAATATCAAATAACGATACTAAAACATGTAATAATGCAAGTGCACAGATTGCAATGCACTAAAGCTATCGCACATTTAGGATGTCAATCTATGAGGACTGCAACAATTAGCTAATCTTTATCCCTATTATCTAGCCTATTCAAAAGATGATATATTGATAAATTGATGAAAATAAATAGAATAAATAAAAATAATTCCAATTTGACAAGCAATGTTGAAGTTAGGATTTAGATTGTTAATCCCCCAAGATGTGTTTGTATTCATTACTTAACCTTGATTCAATGGATTCTCCATATTATCTTAGACAATAGCTTCATTAAGTTGAATTACATGCTCATGGTCAAGTCATGTAGCCCCTATTTAACTTAACAAATCAAGAGGTTGGTCACGTATCTTAATTTGTCAATTGAATGCATTACTATGCTCTATGGAATCTATTGTTTTGATTAAGGTCACATCTAATTCGAAAATCTCATATAAGCCCTTGATGTAGGACTCCATGCAATAAGCATCACCTATGTATTGACCTACTCATACTTTTGATTTGGTCCTTCTAAATATATGATACTATATAATTAGAATTGCATCCACTGTCGTATAACATTCAAAATTGATCTCATCAATTCCATAAGCAATTTAAACAAAATTTGGAAATTCACATTAAATCAAAGAAGTAATGTATTACATCATAGAGTTCATAACAATCTAAATCTTACTAGAACTTTTGTTATAAAAAATCATGAAAGAAACAATAATGATTATAATAAGAAAAGGGATCGAAAGGCTTATAGTTAAAGCTCTTTAATCTCTTGAGTCCTTAATGATGCTTGTGAAATCTAATTGTGTTCTTGAATTCTATCCATTTTGATCTCACTTTCTCCTTTAATCTTGCTAAAAAACTCATTAAGATGACTTAAGACTTGTGTCTTCACCCTTGGAAGTTACTTGAAGAATTTTAGAGGTAAAAACTTCTCACAAAAGAGGAAAAATTAGGTTATAAGTTATGTTAGGCCTGACTAGGACATAAGTTTGGCCATAGTCATGTCTTAACCCATGCACCCTTATGCCTAAAATACACAGTTTGGGATACAACCGTGTCCCAGGTTGTGTTCTCCCATGTTTGTTACTCCTCTTACTCTTCTCACAATGCATTTTGTATGTCTTATCATATGGCCTTGATATTTGATATTAGACTTCATAACTTGATTCTTTAACTCCTTAAATTGATTCCACATCTCTTCTAACTCCAAAAGTACGTTAAAAAATTCACCAAAGTCATATAAAACATGAATAATTGTCAAAAGCAACATAAACATCATCTTATAGAACAATACACCATATATAAAACCTAAGAAAAAGATAAATATGGGATCTTGGACTTATAATTGATCCTAAAAATAGATAAATTGTGATTGGTCTA
>JAOXYD010084195.1:0-12228 GCA_028565735.1 Pinacopodium congolense
TAGACAATAAGATATTAATTTATTAGGAAGAGATTTCAATAAATTGATAGACTGCCTATAGGATAGCTTCAGATCTAGTTAACTGTTTAGGAAAGGCTTTGCATGTCGAGAGATCCCAAAGTTAATCATAGATTATTTAGCTAGTGACATTTAGTTGAACCTTGAGAGAGGGTAGCTAAAACATTAGAAAATCTTAGGCCAAATATAAAGTAGATTAATTAACCAAAGGGGAGCAAATAAGGATACTGACAAATCCTATGCTTAAATCTTGTTTTTCTCAGAATTTTCCTTTACTATGTTTGAGATTGGTTGTGTTGCTCGCTTCTGCTTCCAAATCTTTCTACGTTTGATTCACTTATTTTCTTTTTATTTAATTTGTTTAAATGGATTTCTTGAACAAAGTGTAAACCAAATTAATAGGGTGTCTAGTTACAATCCTCATGGGATCAATATCCATTCTTTACTACAAATACGACCCGTATACTTGTGGTTTTGAGCGTAAAACTCGTAGTTTTTGGTTTTACAAAACTCTCAACAAAAAAGTGCTTTGTAACATGAAGCAATAAGTGCTCAGTGCCTTGAATCAATGTATTAGGTGCATGGCTAGAATTAAAGTTAGATTCACCTATAAGTTTATTCTAATAAAGGTCCATAACAAACTCATCATAGTGGTTAAACCACATCAAACTCATCATGGTGGTGAAGTAATTTGGTGTTAGAAAATTCAAATAAAGACTATATTATCGCATAATCTAACTTATAAACTTGACCATCTAGAAGAAACCAAAATGTGTCCATATGGGTATTATAACAAACTGTGGTGAAAAATTATAATATCAATTTAGGATAAATCACAAAGTCACAATGAATAAAATGACTCCAACCAATATTAACAACCAAAATTTCTATCTTTTCCTTTAATCTTAGACGATTTAAGAGTGAAAAAACAATGTATATAGTCAGAAGTAAGGCACTATTCATAAATTCATGAAACCTATTACCTTCTTCTTCAGAGAAGATAGGAAATGGTACTCAGAAATTCTCCTCAATGATGCATAGAACTTCCCTAGAGACATGGAATCACATTTTTTCATTTGGTTTGGTAACCACTTCCTTGGAACCGTTTGAGAGTGAAATCTATGAAAATAAGTAAGAGAGAAGTGAGACACGATTTTAGAGAGAGAGTGAAGAACACACCAAATCTTATGATTTATGAGTGCGTGATGTGAAATAAGATGAAATATAGTGTGGAATAATGAAAAACTTGAAGAAATCACAAAGATTTGGTGAAAATAATAGTGATTTGGAGAGGGGTGTGTTTTAAAGAGAGAACACATGAAAAAATGAAAGAGGGGGGAGAAAGGACAAGCTTAAGTTCCCCTCAGGGTTTTGTGTCCAGAATTATGTCCTCCTTGCTCATTTGATCCTTCTCCTAAATAGGCATCAACTCCTAACCTTCAAACAAACTTGAAGCATATAATGGAGCACCTAAACATTAAGAGAATGAAGGGAAAAAAATTTAAAACCATATCAAAACTAAACTAAACTATCAAATCAAATCAAAAGCAAACTAAACTCAATCAAATCAAATAAAATTCATCATAACAATTTACTAAGAAAAGTGAATAAAGGATAAACATGCTAAGTTAGGGTCGTTAGCTTGACCATCCTCAATTCAATCATGAATGAGTGAGTGAAAGGAAAGAAATTAATTCCCTCTCTTATGAGAATGTCCCTTCGAAATATGGCTTGCACCTATACCCATTAACCTTGAAGGTTTCTTCCTTGTTGTTATTCAATTCCAATTCTCCATGATCAAACACTTGAATGACCTTAAAAGGGCCACTACTTTTTGGCTTGAGCTTTCTGAGAAATAACCAAAGTCTTGAGTTAAATAAAATCACTAAGTCCCTACTTTTGAATTCCTTCCTCTTAATGTGGGAATCATGCCACTTCTTCACACTTTCCTTATACAACTTGGAATTTTCATAAGCATCAAGTGTTCGTATATTAAATTATCTAATTGTCCAATAGGCCCTATGTTCTAAGGATAAATGGAAAGCCTTGCCATACACAAGTCTATACAGAGTTGTGCCTAAAGTGGTTTTAAAAGCCATCTAGTAAGCTCAGAAGATGTCATCCAATTTCATCACCTAATCCTTTCTTGAATTACTCACTATCTTCTCTAAAATTTTCTTCAAATCCCTATTTATACCTCCACTTGGCCACTTGTTTGAGGGTTATAAAGAGTAGCCACTCTATGGTGAATATTATATCTCTTTAAAAGAGCTTTAAAGGTTTTATTATAGAAGTGACTTCCTCCATACCTTATAACAGATATAGGCACTCCAAACCTAGTTAATATCTTTTTGATAAAACTTTGGACCACTTTTCCATAATTCGTTGGAGTAGTTATGGCTTCAAACCACCTAAAAACATAGTTAGCTCCAAACAAAATGTAAGAGTTACCTAGAGAGGATGGGAATGGTCCCATGAAGTCTAGTCCCCAAACATTGAACACTTCTACCTCCATGATGTTTGAGAGTGGCTTCTCATCCCTTTTTGATATGTTGCCCATTCTTTGACACCTATAGTAATGAAAAATGGACTCTTGAGTGTCCTTGAACAAGCTTGGTCAATAGAATCAGCATTCCAAAATACAAACAGCTGTCTTGTTCACTCCATAATGTCCTGTGTAAAGTGAGCTATGACATTAAGTCAAAACTGTAGGTATTTCTTCTTAAGGGATACATTTGTGAATCAAAATATTAGCATAAATCTTATATAGCATAGGTTCATCCCATATATACCAAGAACATTGAAACAACAAACGCTTCCATTGTTGATATGAGAGATTAAGGGGAAGAAAACTACCTGAAAGGTAGTTTACAATGTTAGTAAACCTAGGAAGAAAAGGAGTCATTGTCATCATTAAAGATTCATCTAGAAAGCTATCCTTGTATTCCTCTTCTTCTTGATAGTTTCCTCCTTCAGCTCTTTATAAATTATCTGTTATCATATTTTCTACTCCCTTCTTATCTATAATTTCAATGTCAAATTCTTATAGCATAAGCACCCATTAGATGAGCCTTGCTTTAGCATCTTTCTTGGAAAAAAAAGGTAGTGCAATTTCGTATGATCTGTAAACCTAATAGGCTTTGAGCCAAAAATATAATAACAAAATTTTTCACAAACAATTCCTTCTCGGTAATAGTGTAGTTCAATTGTGCCCTCATCAAGGTCTTGCATGCATAGTAAATGCCATTTAACTTCTTCTCTTTCTATTGTCCAAGCATGCACTTAATGGCATGGTCACTTGCATTATAAATGATATCAAAAGGAATTAAACAATTTGTGGAAGTCAACCTATGAAAAGTATGTAAACAATTAGCATAAAATTTAAAAGGTAAATCTTTAATTAGCAAATGAGCCAAGGGTTTAGCAATGAGAGAAAAGTCCTTGATAAATTGTCGGTAGAACACTATATGTACAAGGAATACTCGGATGCCCTTGATGTTGGTGGGAGGCGAGAGTTTCTCAATCTCAATCACTTAGGTCTTAACTCGGTCCACTTCAATCCCCCGGTATGAGATCTTGTGCCCCAAGATAACTCCTTATGAAATAACACTTCTCCCAATTTAAGAATAAATGAGACTCCTCACATCTTTCAAGGACTTTATCCAAATTAAACAAATATTGGTTTAAAGATCATCAAAAAATAGAGAAGTCATCCATAAATACCTCTATGATGTGTTCATTCATGTCTATAAAGATGGCCATAATGCCCATTAGAAATGTGATAGGTGCATTACAAAGTTCAGAGGGAATCCTTCTACAAGAAAAAGTCCCATAAGGGCAAGTTAATGTAGTCTTCTCATTGTCGTTTAGGTTTGTACCCTGAATACCCACTAAGGAAGCAATAAAAAGCATGCCCTACTACCTCTTAATCACTTGGTCCATGAAAGGATAAGGGAAATGATCTTTCTTGGTGGCTAAATTAAGTTTTATATAGTCTATATACACTCTCTAATTGGCGATGGTCTTAATTGAAATATTTTCACCATGTTCATTTTCAATCACCGTCATGCCTCCCTTTTTAGGATTACATTGTACCATCCTTACCCATTCACTATCCAAAATTGGGTATATGATCCCTACATCTAAAAGCTTCACCAATTCCTTCTTCACAACCTCTTTCATATTCCAATTTAACCTTCTTTGCCTTTCCCTCACCATCTTGCATCCTCCTTCAAGATTGATCCAATGCATAACCACGATAAGACTAATCCCATAAATATCTAAAATTTGCCACCCCATAGCTCTCATCATTTTGTTGATAGTCTCTACCACTTTCTCCTCTTACTCAAAATCTAATTGATTGGATATTATAACAGGTAAGGTGTGATCCTTACTTAAGAAGGTATATCTAAGATGGACAGGTAAGGGTTTTAAACCTAGTGTAGGTGGCTTCAAAATGAAGTGTGATATGGGTGCATCCATTCTCTCTAACTTTTCTTATTTAACCTCCTCACACAAATCCTCTTGGCTCACAAACTTATCCCTTTGCACTTCAATAACTTCCTCAACTTGTTCTTCTACTTCCTTTACACATTCATCCACAATATCAATCTTCATAAAAGCTTTATCTTTTACTAGCTTCTACAAAGATTTAGTCATATTAAACTCATTCTTCTCATAACCAATTTTTAATATCAACTTTCCTTCATGCACATCAACTAATGCCTTACCAATATTCATTAAAGGACCTTCCCAAAATCAAAGGATAATTCATATCTTCTTTAAAATCTAATACAACAAAATCAACACGAATTATGATTTTTTTCACTTTCATCAAAACATCTTCTACTGCCCCATATGGTCGCTTAATGGATTAATTTGCGAGTTAGATGAAAATGGATATTTACTTGACATCTTCTAACCTCAATTTCCTTAAAATAAAAAGAAGCATCAAGTTAATACTTACACCTAAATCATATAAACACTTGGAATACTTAAAATCACCTATAACACAAGGTATAGTAAAACTCTTTCGATCTTCTAGTTTAGAAGGCATATGTCTTGAGATGATCGAACTGCAATTCTCCGTGAAAGTGACCATTTGGTTGTCTTACCAAGTGCATCTTTTAGTTATTATATCCTTTAGAAACTTTGAATACTTGGGCATACACTCTAGTGCTTCCACTAAAGACAAATTGATTTAAAGTTTCTTCAATTTATCTAAAAACTTAGAGAATTAAGCATTCCTTTGATGTTGATTCACCCTTTATTGATATGGGATCTTTGGCTTGTGTGGTGGTGAAGGGATGTATGGATTTTCCTCTTCTTTTTCTTCTACCTTCCCTTCTTCCTTCTCCTTTCCTTTCTCTTTTACTTGGCTATCCTTTTTCATACTCGACTCCTCTGATTGCTTTCTACTTCTGAATGTAATTGCCTTTATTTGTTCCCTTGGATTAGCCTTGGTTTTGTTTGGTAAACTCCTTAATCTCTTATATTACAAAGCATTAGCAAGTTGTCCTACCTAAACCTCAAAGTTATGGATGGATGATGCATGGTTCTTCAAAACTTGATCAAAATTTTCCTCCATCCTTCTTTGTCTCTCCTCTTGGCTTGCAAACATATTCTTGTGGTTATCCTCTTAACTTGCAAACTTAGAGCCCAAAGCATCCATTTGTTTTTCCAAAGAACTAAGGCGATCTAGTTAAAAACTAGGAGGTCTTGTTTCTCTCACTTGACCACTTGTATTGTTAGCTTTTTAAGAAATATTTGGGTGGTTTTTCCACCCTAGATTATAAGTGTTGGAATAAAGATTGTTAACTCTTCGCTATTGGCCAAAGTAATTGTCTTGCTTAGTTCCATAAGTTCCCAACAAGAAATAGTTAGCTATGCCATGGCTATCTTGTCTACACAGCTCACACTAAATTTACATAACCTTCACTAAAATGAAGAGGCTCCTTACATGTTGCTTAATTTCTTAGTAAGGATTGAAATCTTTGCTTGGAGAGTTGTCACCGAGTCAACTGGGATCAAACCTTTTTACTCTTTCGACCCTTGTATACTCCTCACTTTAAACCACAAGCAACTATTGTTCTCTATTTCTTCCAAGAGGTCATAAGACGCATCTATTGTTTTTTTCTCATAAGATACCCTCCTATAGCTACGTTCTATGGTTCCTCTTATTCTTTGAGTCACACAATTGTAAAAGATTTTCAAAAGGAACTCCTTTGGAAGTTTATGGTGTGGACAACTCCTTTGTAGCTCCTTGAACCTCTCTCAAGCTTCATATAATGATTCCCCATCACATTGTTAGAATTGTGATCTCCTTATTGATCCTTGAAGTCTTTGTTAGAAGGAAATACTTGGCAAGGAAAGCCTGGGCTAGTTGCTCCCATATGGTGACATGCTACGAGTTACGTGTTAGACCTTGGTTTGAATGTGTTTTCATATCATTTTAATTCAATTTTAAGGCACATTGCTTCCAATTTCATGTTAAAGTGCTTAATTATGTTTATAAATGTTTTAAAATGTATATGGAAGCCAATTCTCTAAGAAAATATGAGATTATGCAACAAAAATTTTGAAATTTACACTAAAACAGTGACCTCACATAACCTGTCGTAATGCTCTTCGAGTCGTCCTATTACTCTCAAATTAAAGGACCTAAATAACACCTTTATAAACTAGAATGCTCTCAGAGCTGCCATATTACTCTTTTTAAGTGTCATTTTGAAATTTGGACTAAAACGACATTTTACTCTATTCATAGACCGTCGTATTTTCAACAATAACTTGCTCTCTAATTGTTGCAACTTGTTATAACTTGCTGCAACCTGTTCCAACTTGTCCTACATATATAAATAGAGCTCTATAGATTAATTTTGTAGCAGTTAGGACAGATTTGAGAGGAGAATTCAAATCAAACAACATATTCTTTTGTTCTTTCCTTAGTTTTTAGGTATTTCTTTTCCAGCCTTTATAGATTGTAATTTTAGGTTGTTTTGAAGATTCAAAGGAGTTTATAAATGTGTTGGGAGGCTGTTTATCAATTGTTTTTCTAACATTTGGTGTTTCCTAAACATTAAATCTCTTGTTTTGCACTCTTTATTCATATATGTGCAAGAACATGGTTTATTTTGTCTTTATATGAAATTTCTTATTTATTTATGATGTTTTGAGTTGAATCTTACATAGGGATAGGTTCTTGAATGTTTTGAGTAGATGTTTATCAGATGATTGGATGATAATCTTTATATGTGTGAGATCTTAAAACATATCTTAACTTGATCAGTTAGGATATGATCTTAGATGAATAAGTTAGGGATCAATCACTTGATTCATTGGAAAAATCCATAAATAACATGATTTTAATCAATACATGATCATTTATTGGTTATTTTATAAAGGTAATAATCTTGAAATTGGTTTTTAGGGTTAGAAACTTCTTGAACTTTAAGCCTACTTCCTATTGATTTATGATTGGACCAAACCATAAACTAGGAAAGTTAGAGAAAAGGCAACGACTTGACCATAGCTTTGTCTTGATTTAGTGAAGGCCTTAGATTAGAAATTACAATTCATTTCATAACTTACTTAAGTCATTTAGGCATAGTCCTAAGCCATTTAACCAATTGGTAGCCCCTACATCACTTGGAATGCAATTGCAAAGTTGGAAGTTTTTAGGTTTGATTTATTTTTTCCAACCCTTAGTTTTAAGCCTTGAGTTCCCTTAGATAATTTTAATCCAATTATCTTAGTAGTCATACAATTCAGTTATCTATGGGTTAGAAAGTTTGGAGTCCTAAATGTGCTCCACTTTATTACTTATGACTGGTACACTGTCGTGAAGTCTGTATGGATTTGAATTGGAATTGCATGTGAATTTATTGATTTATTTGACCTTAATTAGTTATACCAAATCAAACCTAGCATTAAGAGAATTCAACCATGACTTAGTTCAATATTTTAATGTAAAAGGAAATAACATCAGCCTCATTGTTTCATCTAACATCCCATTAAACAAAAAAGTGTCATAAATCTCCATGAAATTCACAAAATGAGCTTTGGCGTCTTCATTTTCAACCCCGTAAACTAAATTTTGGATTGAGGTATTTTAAGGAGGGCTAGTTTAATCTCAAATTTATATGTTTGTACTGGAGGCCTTGTGATTCCTTGATGATTAGCATTAAATCTAGACAAAGTATATTAGTGTCCTTTGACCTCCTCCTTGTTCTCCTTCTTCTGCCATAGTTTTTTTAATCATTCTTGTCACTTAACTCTTCTTAACTTTATTTCTTGCCTTGTGATATCAAAAAACTCCTCTTAACTTAAGTCATTAAACTTTCTAGGGCTCCTTGTGTTTATAAACCTATAAATACATAATGAAAAGGATCAAAAACCCTTAAATTAGAATTACTAAGACCAAACAAGACATAAAAATAACAATCCTTGGTAACAATGATAAAAACTTGTTGTTAGCAAACTTGTTTTACGCTATATACACTAAGTGCAAAGATCATAACTTGTAGTACAAGAAGGAATTGTCCCATAAGGATTATTATTATTCATAAATTAATTTAGGTTATAATTTGTTTAAGGAACAATTTTAAATTATAAAAACTTGAAAAAAAACTCAAATTAAAAAAATAGCAATGAATAAACAAATGGATAAAGTGCAAAAACTTTGGAATTAAAGATTAAAGATTAAGAATTACTCTATCCCTATTTTGTATCACTCCTATGTCCCTAACAATATTAGATAGGATTAACCTTAAAATTTCTCAATCTACAAAACCAGTCCTACAAATTCAACTAGTTATGAAGTAATCTTATGGGCAATTAACTAATCAGCCTAGATTTCCCTCTAACTAGTTAATTATCTTGATAATTGCAATTTTATTAGAAACCAATTCTCATTGCATAACCCAACACAAGTTACCTAGCTCCATTTCTCAATATTTTGCAAGGTTTAAGCACAATAATCATCATAAACATCGTTCAATCAAACAATAATATAGGAGTTCATCAAAGTAGTTCAAAATCCCTTAGAATATGGTCTAGCCACTCATAATGTCAATTACAACCTCAACTAACAAGTAATTCATATAAAAGATAATGAAAAAGAAGAGGGAATAAGAACTAGATGATGAAGGCTATCTTCTCTTCTTTCTCCTAAGTTAGAAAATGAGCAAATGGGATGTTCTTAGGAAGAAAGTTTGTTTTGATCATGATTATTGACCTCTCTAGGCCTACAATTCTTGTTTCTTCCTCTTAAGGAAAGATTCTAATGATTTTTTTTGTGAACCTAGGGTTTTGTGCTCTTATATATGTTAAGGCAGTCTAAAAATTTTAATCTTTGTGGTCATTCTTTCATCAATTCTCACGATCGTTGGAATTGGCACCATTCTCACGATCGTTGGAATTGGCACCATTCCCACGACCATGGGAATTTCCAACTCCCTTTCTTTACTTTTTTTCTCTTCTCTTGATCCATAAATCAATCTTAAAGACAACTATGCTCCATACCTACACCAAAAGGATCAAATCATGCCCTAAAACTATCCTCAAACATAGAATAAAAAAAACAAAGATCATAATAATAAAAAGAACAACGAGCTAAGACTTACACATTAATTTTGTCCTAAACATATAAGAATCGAGTGCCAAATTGTTAGGAAAACCTACAAAACTATAAGAGTGGAGGAAATAATTTTAGATCAAGCTTTAGATAATACAAATTCTCCTGCAATATGTCTAAATTAATAAGTTATTAAACGAGAACCTGGATATGTACAATGCAAACTTTTTGAAGATTTATGACACATTTAAACTAAATTTAGTTTTAGAGGAAGTAGTTAAACTTTGATTATTTCTATTTACACTCAGAGATAGAGGAAAATAACGGTTAAAGTCTAATCTTCCTGATTCTATCAACACATGGAACTAATTAATGGAAAATTTCTTAATAAGTTATTGAATGACATTGTTTTCTTCCAACTGTGGGATAATGAAACATTAGACGGTCCATCGAAGATATTGAAGGAGTTGTTAAGGAATTTCCATCACCATGGTGTCAATTTAAGGAAGCTCATAGAAGAATTTTGTTAATCGCTTTACAAACTACTAAGTTTTACACTAATACTGCAAGTGCATGAATCATAAATTGTAGTATAAGTTGATATCATCCTACAAGGAATGGAATTAATCACCACTCAATTCAAGTTAATCTTTGTTTAAGACACAATTTCAAATAACAATAACTGAAAAATAAAAAAATTGAACAAACTAGAAAAGAAGAATTAAAGGAACAAAGTGAAAGAATTTGGAACTTTAAGGTTTAAGACTAGGAATTACATCTATTTCTATTTTATTTCCCTCTTTTATTATTGATTCAATTATGTTTGACCCAAGATTTCCTAAGTTTTAGTAACCCTCTCTCAATGTGTAACTAGTTATCCTTAATTAAAATAAGATAGTATTAGTCTTGTAATCTTTCAATCTATAAAGCCTTTCTTAAATATTCAACTAGATGTGAGGCAATCATATAGGTAACTAATCAAATATTTAAGATCTCTTTTCAATGACTTGAAAATTTTATTTTTATAGGTCTATTGTGTGTTAACTCTCATTGTATAACACAGCACGAACTCCCTAGCTCAATCTCTCAATCTATTTCAAGGTATAAGCATAATAAACATCACAAACATTCTTTCATTGAATCAATAAGCAATAGTTCCACAAAATAGTTTAAGAGTAATTCCTATAATGGGTTTAGCCGTTCAGGACAATAATAAATCCATCAACCAACATGTTTTCTATATAAAAAAAATTAGGAAAGAGAGAAAGGAATAAAACTATAAGAAGCTTGGAACTCTTCTCTTCATTTCCTCAATGTTGGAACTAGAAGTTGATGTTTCTTGATGAATCCCAAAAGTGGTGATGTGTCCTCTTTTAGGTGTCCACCAAAAGCCTCTTCTGGCCTCCATGGGCATGTCTTAATATGTTATGCAGAGGCTCCTAGGGTTTCTAATCCTTAAAGATGCCCAAAAGTGATCTAGAAGTCACAAAATCTCGTGCTAAACACATCATGACTTTAACTCCGTTGTCACCCTCGTGCTCAAGCATGATGGAGACATAGACATTGGCTCCAGGCAGGGTCACGATTGTGAAGCTATAATGACCTTATACTGCACTTCTCTAGCTTTTGAACTCTTTGATCTTTCGGTTATAACTCTTTGATCTTTCTGACATCTCATAAAATTCCATAACCATCTAAGCCCTACAAATATAAATAATGGATCATCCAAGTCACATGTACAAATCTAGTGTTGAATTAAGCTTCATTTGTTTCTTGTTTATCCCAAAATCAAAATGCATCAACCCTTTCCTTAGATAAACTCAGATTTTTCCCTAAATCACTAAACAAGAATAAGAAACAATCAAACACCTTAAATATAAGGAAAATAATGTAAAAGATCATACTAATTAAGCTTTAAAAACATAATTGACACTTAAAACACCTAAAAAAACTCTAGAAACATAGTATAAAAACACACTTATCACATTTAATAAAGGTTTAATCCATGCCCATAAAAAATTTATTGATGCATCCTCAAGAGGCACAATGAGTTTTATGACAACTAAGTAGCAACAAGAGTTTATTGAAAATATTACAATGAATAACTACCAATAGGGGAATATACAATATAAGCCATGGTCTAACAGTGGAATCTTCATCATTTCAAATCATAATCAAAATATCACTCGACTTTCTTTTAGATGGGTTTAGTGTTAGGAGTTCATTTCATAGAGCTTTTCATGATATTTTGATGTTAATCGACTCTTATCTTGATGTTAAATTGGTTAATTTGTGTCTTAGAATGCTTAAATTGCATATGGCAACCTAATTAAAGTGGAAATTAATAAAAATGCAAAATATGGAGCTAAATTAAGAGAAAAATGGTGGTACTAAGTAGCCCTACCTTTAACTCATAAGCAGCTGTTAGAGGTCAAATTAATAGAGTTTTAATGATTAATTTGTTGAATTATGACCCCTAATTTAGTGCTTAATTGTTAATTTGATGTTTTATTATGTTTAATTTTTAGGATGGAGCTTAATAATGAAGATTAGAGACAAATCATAAAGAAATCCTTTTAGTTCTGACCATTAATGGCCCCTTGGCAGGGTGCCATTGATTAAAGAACAGGGGGTTG
>JAOXYD010084206.1:0-12228 GCA_028565735.1 Pinacopodium congolense
AGAATGTTTTTCATGTTAAAAATCTATGTGTTGTTTTGTGTGATTTATTTTGAACATTATATTTTCTCTTTATAGTTTCATTTAAGTGAGAAAGATTTATTTTGCCCACTACATCATGCTATTGTCTCCGTGATCTTACCTACTATTTTCTCAATAACTAATATTAGAACTTAATACTTTATTTATGATATTTAATACTAACAACTGGTATTAGAACTTCGATATTTTATTTGTGGATTTAGCTTATTGAAACTTGAAACCTAATTACAGTGTAATGATTAGTTTGAACATAATAAATTAGCATAAATAAAAAGGAAAGATGATAGATTTATTATTTGTGAAAAAATCATCTAATAGTATTTAATACTAAAAAACTTAAGTATAAAAGTAATAAAGGATTAATATTTGAGCATGATATGTTTGTGGTGTTATTAAATAGTAGATCGATGATAATGTTTTGAATTACATATGAAATGATTCATATGACAAGATTTTATAGGAAAAGATTGAATCCTTATATTTCTTTAAAATAGGTGACAATTATTTTTTTTTTACTTAAAGAAGTTATGAAATTGAGGTATAAGGAAAGTAACTCTAATTTTAATCACTTGAATAAATTTTTAAAGTGTTTTGATCAACTTGTTGGCCAAATTACTATCATTTTTTTATGGTGTAGCACTCCATGCACATACACCATGCTCTACCTTTCTTTGGCACTACTAGGACCGAAACTAAACATGGATTAACGCTCTTATGTACATAGCTTTTTCTAGTAGTTCCTTTACTTGCCTTTGGATTTCTTTGGTCTCATTTGGGTTTATTATATACGTTGGTAAATTTGGCAATTATGTATTGGCTATCAATTTGATGCTCTATTCCATGTTTAGGTGGTAAACTATTTGGCATGTCTTCTTGTAAATGATCATCATAAGCCTGAAAAATAGAAACAATCACACTCATCAAATCATGGTTAGAAAGGTACTTATGTGATAAATAAGCTTCTTTAAAAAAAATGAGTATCATCGCTTGGCAAATAATGCATCTCTCACAACCCCTACTCTTGCAACCATGCTTACTCCGTACCCCTTGTGTTTTTATCTCTCAATGAAGTGTTTCCTAATGTGTTTGATATTTCCTTAGGTGTTTGCACTCGTTTCTAACTACTCTTTTCACTCAACCTTGCTTGCTCTCTACTATAAATTTTCAATTGATCTTCATAAACCTACATTAGTGAAAGAGGAGTAAGAGTATTCACGCCATCCATGTTGAATGAATAATGATTCTTGTACCCACCATGGATTACTCACTAATCAAACTACCATGGATGCCCTAACAACATATATGCCCTAACATCACTCAAAACTTCATCCTTGTACTTCCCAATCTTGAAAACCAATAACACTTGCTTAGATATCTTCACCTTGCCTGATTCGTTAATCTACTGCGGCTTGTAAGGCATAGGATGTTTGACAGTTGTAAGGCATAGGATGTTTGATATTGATCTTAATGTCAAATTGACCTTTAATATCTTGCTCGATGCTCAAAAATTTTTGGCCATCCATCCTTCTCCTTCTTTTAAACTAGTAGAGAAGCAAGCCATTTGATCCTATATCTATCCCTTTCTCAGCAAGAATCCTTTTATAATCCAAAAGCTCGAATCTAGTGGTTAAGGGAAGGGGATAGCAACACAAAGTTCTTTCATAACTCCTTGATGCTTATATGGAACCATAATTCTATCTCTTCCTTGTTGACCACCTTTAATTGTTTATTAATGGATCCTATTGCTATTAGGGTCATCTAGTTGACTTATTTAAGTCTAGTAAAATGTTGAAGGAGATCAATGCCACGTTTATCACCCTTGTGCATAAATCTAATCACCCTTCCTTTACATCTGACTTTAGCCCATCTTTTACTACAATATGTTGTACCAAGTAATTTCTAAGCTTTTGGTTACAAGACTACAACTGGTTTTCCATACAATTATTAGCCCAATCAGTCAGCCTTGATATGAAGACAGGAGAATAGGGGATAATATCTTATAACCCCATGAAATCATTCACAATTACCACCTTAATAATGACCAAAATAAATGTTCCTTCAAGATTAATTTGAAAAAAGCCTATGACTCAATTCATTGGGACTTTGTTATTCACACTCTTCATGTGATTGGATTTCCATAATGATTTTTTCCAGTGGACTTTGGAATATATCACTACTTCTACTGTGTCTATCCTTATTATTGTGGCCTAAGACAAGGGGATCCTTTGTCCGCTTATCTTTTTATAATTTGTATGGAGGCCTTGACCTAAACATTCAATTTTCATATATCTATGCACTCTAACTTCTCCTTTCAGTAGAAATATAGGGAACTGAGGCTTAGTCATCTCTCCTTTGTGGATGACCTACTGCTCTTTTTTTCAGGCTGATTCCCCTTCTATTCATACTCTCTTCCATGCTTTTACCTAGTTCTCTTGCCTCATTGGTTAACTCCCTAAAGAGCCAAATTTTTGTGGTGCCTTCTACTATTAACCTTTCTAGTATTGTTTCAAGAATTTTGGGCTTTGTGGTGCATTTAGATATGATTGTTGTCCCAATTTCTATATTCTCTGTATCGCAGCTACAAAGAGCCATGACCACCTCTTTTTTACCTACAACTTTAGCTTGAGGCTGTGGACTAGCCTGCTACGTAGATGGAATATGACTTCATTATCCTCTTCCTATCTTTAGGTGGTCTAACTTTCCAAAGGGAATTCATCTGAGGTTGCTCTAATTAAATTTTTTTTCTCATCTAGTGTTTATGTGCTGTGGAAAGAGAAAAATGATGGAATTTTCAAGGATTTTGTCATTACTATTCAGCAGCTTAAAACCTCTACTTTCCAGCTAATCAGGGGATTTTTCCTTTCCAAAGTTCCAAAACTACTCACTTCCACAATCAATCTATTCGACTTAACTAGGATCTTTGATGCAGTATCACTTGTTTTGTAGGCTTTCCTGTAGGTGCTTTGTAGGATGGTGCTAGGGCCTACCTAGATGACTCATTAGTCACTCCTTCCTTGCCAAAATGAGAGACTTTATTGTAGTGTATCCATTCTAGATGTTGTGCAGTCTTTCTTTGTCAATTACCCAGTCGAAGTGAACCTTTCTTGATTAATGACTTTGAATACTCCATTACAGATGAGGCTGAGTCCGCCTACCGATCCAATACAAACTCAGAAGGCTAAGATTCCTACTCTTCCTAATGTGCATACGCTTCAGCAGTGTGTGAGATCCAAGACACCAGCCAGGTGGGTTCAACCTTTTAAGGAGTATGAGAAGAGTAAACCTACAAAGACTTATTAGTTCTCTGTTTCTCTTCCTAGATACAATCTGTTGATCCCATGAAGTAATCGCATAATCACTAAACTCAGAGGCTGCTAATTTAACCTTCTTCTCATTGGAAAAATTATGGCACTCAAACACTAACTAGACCTTTCGTTCCCACTCTAGATACATATCTAGATCCATCTTTCTAACAAAGGTAGGTATTTTCATCTTAATACTACCTATGTTGCTGCCCACTATAGCTTCTACTCCCCTCTTGTTCCCATACCCAACTCTTCCTCTAACATTTCTACCCATTCTTCCTCTACCTTGACCACCTTTATTCCATCTGTGATTCCTAACTTCTCCAAAGGTGCTAAGCTGGTCATCATCGTCCTCAAAGTCATAATGGGTATTTCTAGGTTTAGGTGTTCTCTCCTTTGGGTTGGATTAATAATTGAACTTCAAAGACATTTCTACCAACTTCTCCTTTATGTTCTCCATCTCCCTAAACATACTCTCAAATGTTTGTTGTTGTGAATTTACTACCAATGGATTAATCTCCCACTCTCCACCTTTAACCATATCTTTATCCTTGCTAGATGATGATGAATTTCTAGTGTTGGACATGATATAGAACTTGGAAGAAAAAGTTAGTAGAAAACAGTCTCTCCCTCAAGTGTTTGCTCTCTAAATGACTCACAAGTCACCTCTTAATATCCTTATTCAAAGAGTTCTTTTCAGACTAAAATTTTCTTCTAGCAAGAGCAAGTTCCAACCTATACCCTTTTAATTACCACTCCTAAGAGCAAAATTGATGAAAGGAAAATGATAAAAATGTTTGTTCTATCAAAGAAAAACAAGTTTAGTAGATTAGAATTTTTGGAGACCCTATGAATGACCATAGGTTAATCATAACAAATAGAATGTTATTTGTGTGTTCTATCAAAGAAAGATTGTAAGTGACATTTTTATATGAACAAAGGGTGCAATTGACTTGTTTATATGAAGAAAGGAGGCAAGTAAGCTGAAGGCACCTTGTTTAAAACTACTCTCTTAGTGGGTAGCTATATGATGCAGAAGGAGAGGAATGATATTAAGGATAATCGCTTTGACAACCTATATTTACCATTCAATCTAGGAGTTAAAGTTGAACCACTATATCCATTAGATGTTCCAAGGAGCCTACCATGAGTACTAGGCATGAAGCTCTGTTGTAGAGAATTTACTCTAGGAGGTAAGCTATTAAGAGACCTCTCCAACCCTCTAAAAGGGAACCTATTTAAATACTTGATTCGGCAGAGTTAAAAGAAGACAGTAATCAATAAATAGATAATGCTTCATCCAAAATCTTAAATGCTCACCATAAGTGTTCCCAATCTACTAAGGTATGCGGCTAAGCAACTCTAGTGAAGTCATTAGCACCAAAAAACTGGTAAGAAGTAGACTATCTATCCTTAATTAACATCAAACCTATCCTAACCCTAAACCCAACTCAGCTGCTACTTTGAAAAATAAGAAATGTAAGATGGTAGCCACAAAAACTCAAAGGAAACATCACAAGGCTACCATATATAAAACTCCAAACAAGAGAGTTATTAAGAAGTCTAAGTGAAGATGCCTATTTACCTTGAATAGACATAAATTTGGTTTTGTTTTTCCTTACTCTACATTCTTGTCTCCTTTTTGTTTTTTTGTTTTTTGTTTTTTGCCTTTGTAGAGGTGCTCCCTTGGTCATCTCCTTCTTATTTTTATTGCCTTTGTAGAGGTGCTCCCTTGTAGATGCAAGGTCATCTTTTTTAGGCCTTTTTTCTCCTCTGTTTTTATAGCTAGTTTTGGACCGTTGGACTTAGGGCCTTCCCAGCTTCTTGCACCTATTTTATTTTCTTTTTAATTTTTTAATTTTCTATTAAAAACTATTCCTACTCTTTACAATTGTAATATGACTTAGAATCCTAGGCCACTTCACAATACATGGCAATGGATAGTCTAGAATACCAAAACAGATACAAGAAAGGCCTCCCTAATAAGAATTATATTCTCATTTTATGTTTATATGCTGTAAAGGGAAAGGAATAACAAAATATTCAATGAAAAATAAAGCATCATCTCTACTACATTCTAACTAGTTAGAGATAACCTTTTTTTTTTTGTAAAAACAGATGAGAAATTAAGTTTTATGTGCTCCATGGTTAAAAATAACTAGAACCTTTGATATTCTAACCTTTTTTTTTTGTAGGTGTATAGAAAAATATTTTTGGGTATAAAGCATATGGATATATGGCCAAAATAAGGGAATAGAGAGATAGGTGCTACCTTAGTATTCCAAGCTGCTAATCTGTCCAAAAGAGAAGCACTACTACAGAGGCTATATTTAAGGAGAAAGGCAGCAAAGATAATCCTTCAACAAGGAGTACTCCTATCCACATTTAGATTCCTCAACTTTAAGAAAGGTAGTAAAGAGTAGAAGGAAGAGAAGAAGAGTGGAGAAACAAATATAGGATAGCAATAAGTCAATCTAGGAAGTAGTAATAACAATCTAATAAGAGGAAAAGGTATAAATCACTTGTAGTTAGAACCTTATGGAAAAGGTATAATGTCCCAACGTATAAAACCCCAAAGGAGAAGGCCAAGTAAGAAGAAAAACAAGAAACGAAAAGAGAGGAAGCCAATAGAGATGCCTTAATATATAGAATAGCAGAACCACTCGCAACCACTAATCAATTTGAGAACTCAATCACCTTGCCTAGAAAACCCAAAAACAGCTTCTGAAAATAGCATAAGGGGTGTTGAACAATTACTTTACCACCTTTACTCATTGTAATGTATAGGAATGTTAAAGAAAATTATTTGAAGAAACTCTTAAGCTCAGAACTCTTTTTGTCTAATTAAGCTTTAGTGTCGATACAACTAACTTATCTTTTTATTTGAAGGCAGTAATTTTTTTTAGCTCTTAGTTGATGAGTTAGATAGGCTAGGTTATCTTTTGTAGAGAAGGATTATATCCCACTATAGTTTGCTTGTGAGTAGTGGTTGTTGTCTAGAACATTTTTATAGTTTTTTAATATATTATACTTTTTTATCAAAAATAAATAAAATAAAACTCTTCATATATAAATGGATCTAGAAGAGCACTCTTTCCATGCATTTGGAAAATTTTAATACCTATATAAGATGTAAAAGCAAGAAAAAAACCTATTAGCTCTAATCTAGAAATGGGTGAAGAAGTATCTTCATAATCTATTCCTTCTTCTTTAGTTACATATTAGCCTAAATTTGTTTCTTATAATGTTATCTAATTCGTTAAGCTTATTCCTAAAAACCTACTTAATGCCTATTATATAATGATCACTAGGCCTTGATACTAAGGTCCACACCTTATTCGTTTCTAATTGATTTAATTCCTCATTCATTACAAGAACCCAACTTTCATCATTGACGACTCAATAATCTTAGGTTTTATATAACACATAAAAGCAACGTGAAATAAGCCTCTAAAAGAAGATCTAGTAATCATACCTTTTTACATATCATCTATGATTTGTTTTAAAGAATGATTATTCTTATATGATGAGAAACAAGGAACCAATGTGTAGATAGTTAATGAAGACCCATTGCATGTTCCAGATGGTCCAATTACAAGGTCAAGGGCTAAGAAGATGAAGGAAGCACTTAATGGGTTGATTCAAGTATCTACAACAAACAAGTTATTTTGGCCCAAAAGAGAAGTTTTGAAGATGGAACATGCAGCCCTAGTATTATTAATATGGTCCAATACTTGTGGGAATATATTAGATTTAGTTAAGTCATAAATGGGCTTATTGCCCATTAATGTTGGCTATTATGAATTTGGGATAATGGGCATGCCAAACAGATTTGCTTTCCTTCTTGCACTTTGTAAAAGTTCCCCTATTATAGGTAAGTTGATAGCTTGAAAATCTAAGTTTATGGGTGGATCTCCTTTTTCCTCTTTCTTTTTTTTTTCTCCTCAATCCAAATCTAGGTTAGTTTTTGCTAAATTTCTGCCTGTAAAATATAAAAAGAATGGAAATTCATAAATCCTAATTTTAGAGGCATATCCTCTCGAGATTTCTTTTGGGTGAGTTTTAAAATCCATTAACAATTCAATTATACAAGGCTGAAGTTCCAATTCAAGCCACATTTCTGAAGCACTCTAGTCCAAAGATCTTTAGAATAACCATAGTTGAAAAATAAATGGTAATGGCTTTCCCCTTTAGCCTTATAAAGAATACACAAGTTAGGAAAATAATCATAGAATATTCTGTCTCTAGTAGCCAATTTCCTTTGAGTGCCAACCAAAGAGTGAAACTATGTCTTTGAATTACAACTTCTGGTTAAACTTTTTTGGCCCATCGGATTCTCCTAGTAGAAAGAACTATGAAATTATAAACTATCTTTTTTAAAAACAAAATGATAAGTTCCTTATTAGACCAAGAACTAGATTGTCCTTCCCATTCAATCTAGTCATCTTTTTAAGTTGTTTGGATTCTATGTAATGGCTATATTCTTCAATTTAAAAAGCTTATAGGAGTTTGCTTGGGGCCAATTCCCTTTGTCATTATGGATTATACTAGACACTATTGCATTTTCCCTTAGACCATCATCATATATAATTCTTAGGTGGTCAGTTCTAGTAAGGATACCAACAAGATGCCATGGATCAAACAACAGGAAGGTGCTCCTTCCATGACCAATTCTAATTATAAACTTTCATAAGAAATTATCTCTTACTTTAGGGATTTTCTGCTAGCTCTAAGAGTCCTTGTTCCTATCCTTCTAGGCCCATAAGCTTTTTCCTCTTAAAATCACAATGTTCACGCGTTAAACCCATAAGGCTTTTGAAGCTGTAAATAGAATCAACATCCTTTTGGCTAGAAAGACTTTACTCCAAGGTTTTAACTGCTTTATACTCAGTCCACCCTCTTCCTTAAGTTTGCAAAATTCCCTCCAATTGACTTTGGATTTGTTGTGAAGGTTCACGAATTAGACTAAAGGATATTTTTTTATTTTTCTTTCAATCTCTTTGAATACATAAGCAGGTAAAAGGAAGTAAGAAGACTAGTAAACATGGTAAGAGATAAGAATAGAATTTACTAGCTATAGTATACCACCAAAGGAGGGAAAAATAGGTAGTACAAGAAGCTCTCCTATTTTCAATTTTTAGGAGGAGAAGGGTATAGTCATCCTTAATAAGCTTATAGGAGAATAAGAGGATTCCTAGCTATTTGACAGGGAGCAAACCTATGAGAATCCTTTAAATTTTAAAGACCAAAGATTGAGAGCTAGAGGAAGATATAACCTCAAAGGAGCTCTTATGGACAACCCTGGTAAAGTGCTAGAAAGGGTTAGAGCTAGAAAAAAGGGTATGGATCAATATTTGAGGAACCGGACTGGACCGACCGATTCGATCCGGTTAATCCAGAATCGATCAATTTACCGGTTCGGTTTCTTTTAAAAACTGTTATATATAAAAACTGGAGGGTTGGGGGTCAGATCGGTCAATTTGAACGGTTCGATCGAGTTTAATTCACTGATTTAACTAGTTCGACTGGTTTAACCCGTTGGTTTGACACTTTTCAACTCAATCCAGCCCAACTCACCCCTCTTCATTTTTTTTTTACTTTTTTATTCCAACCCACTCTTCCAACCTTTTTTTTTACCTTTTTATTGTTTTTATTATCTATTAAATCTATTATTTTTATTTTTATTTAATTCTTATATGAAAGTATTTATTTATTTTATAATTTTTTGTTATATATTTTATTTTAAATAATAAAAATAAAAATAAAATTTTTTAATATAATATGTTTTTGATATTACAATTTAGTAAAAGATTAACAAAAAATAGATTAATAATTTATACATCTTATTATTTTATACCGGTTCAATACTGATTTTATAACGTTTTATACCAGTTGAACCTTTAAACCTTTTACCCCTTCCCTTACCGGTTCAATGTCCGGTCTGATTTTTACAACATTGGTATAGATAGAGGGAGGATTAGATCTACAAAAGAGATCATTAGCAAAACACCAATGCATTGGAGTTCATGGTATTACTGAAATGGATGATTTCGGTCAATACTTCCACGTAAGTTATGAAGAGGTAGGGGGACAGTGGGTCATCTTACCTTAAGTCGCATTTAGTCTTGAAGAATGGAGTGGGTTCACCATTGACAAGGATAGCAACTATAGGGGTTGAAATGCATTCAGAGATCTAATTAATAAAAGACTTAAGAAAATCCATAATTTTAAGGGTGAGTTTAATAAAATCCCATTGGATTGAGTCATAAGCTTTTTTAAGATCAATATTTAATGAACATCTTTTTTGGCCTTTATAAATATGGTAGTTTATTAATGCCTTTAGAGCTAAAGAGATATTATTATCCCTATTCTCTTCCCTCATATAAAGACTATGATTTTTATTGATTAAGGAAGGCAGCTTTAGTAATATTATCTCCTATTATATCTCAAGCTTTCTAAAGAAATTTGCATTGAACCTATCTAGACCAAGAGCTTTAGAAGGCTTGAAGCTAAAGAAATCTTTCTTCACTTCTAGGTTTGAAAAACTAGAGACTTGGTTAATCATTTAAGAAGGGATTTTGCCCTTGATAAGGCTGATCAACACATTAAGGTTAATAGGTTATAGTCTTTACTTCCCCATTGTTTCTTTGAAGAAGTTTAGGAAAAGATTTTTTATGTCTTTAAGGGGATCAAGGAGTTATTGGGGCCCATAATGGAGGAGATGCTATCAAAATTTGTCCTAATTAGTATGGAGCTATAAAACAAAATTATTATTTCTATCACCCCTTTTTAATCCAAGTTAGTCTTGCTCCTTTTTATAGTTGTTTTAACTCACTATTTAATGTTTCCAATACCTTCTTTATTCAAAATTTTGAGAGCTACTTAGCCTTTAGCTTTTGTACTATAATAAACATAGTAATCCCTCTAACATACAATTGCTAAGCATAGTAGACAGTAGTAGAGAAGTTTGGAAGCTAATAAGGAAGTTTAATAATAACCTAAATGGGGAATGACTTTTAAAGGTGCCAAGTATAGAGGAGAGAATGACTGTGGAAATATTGGGAACACCAAAAAGGACATATGACACTGGAAAAAAGGAAAGCCACTAGGGACTTCTAAGAACTTTGTCTACCTTTTTAGCTATGAAAGAGGGTTCATCCTATTTTTTGTTCCAAGTATGAAACACCCTTAAGTAGGTCAGGCCACTGAGGTTGCAATCAAATAGGCAGTTTTTGAAATCAATAATACCATTATTATAGGATAAATAGGGATTGGTAAACACAAAATAGTCCACTATCTAAGGGGCATAAAGGACCTAGCTATTTATGGATCTAAGATTCCTCCATAAGGGCAATCTATGGTTCACTTCATTGCAATCACAAACACAAGTTAAACTGGAACTCTTGTTAGAGGACAAGATAGAGATATTGAAGTGTAGTAATTGATTAGTGTTTTTTTATAAGCTTACAAGATAGAATCTCTTGATTCCACACACATAGAATTCTAGAATTGTTATTCTACACTTACAAAAGAAGAATTTATTTTTAAGGAATTTAGAAGTAATGGATCTAAGTTCATCATTTGACTTCACTATAGTTTCAGGTAGGCATATAAGACTAGGGAACTCATGCTTAGGTAATTTTTAATACCTAGAACCTTTTTTTGGGCAATTTAAGCCTCTAGTATTCCATATGACTAGACTTACAGAGCTTATTCAAGATGGTTGAGGAATTTTTTCTTTATTTTTGCTCCTTTCCTAGAACTTCTTTTGCTCCTTTCAATGGAGACAAAAACCTGTAACTCTTAACCAAATCTCAAACTCATCCATTTCAAAAAAATTTGAAAATTGAGTTAAAGAGTTACCAATGTTCCCAAAATTCTCTTCTTGAGGTCTCATTCTAGTCTCTTACCCTGCTACTTGCTCCTTTTGATTCTATACTTGCTTTGTTTGCTCATTCTACAATTTCCTCATTCTTACTATACTATTTAGCTACTTCTTCATTCATAGGGGTTGATTTTTCTAGGTTTTCCTAGGTTCTTCTTCCTATTTCCTTGTGAACCCTAAAGGACTAAATCTAGATACCCACAACAAGTAAGATAAATTCCATACTAAGAAAGCTAAATCATGCCACAATAAACAAGAACAAAGGAATAAAGAAGGATACAGACACCACACTCCACAATAGATGAGAAAAGGGAGTGATAAATTAAGTTTGAATACCAAAGATTGAATCAACCTTGACAATTTCTATAGTTCAACGAAGAACCCAAGAGAAGTTTTCTCTTAATTTTCATTAAAAAAATGTCAAAAGTTGTTTTTGAATACATCATATGCATATTTAAATGCCCTAGGTATAAACTTAACAAGAGAAGTAAAAACAAGTTTATTGATATGCCCAAGAGACCAAAATTCTTGCAAACTGGCCTTAATCGACTAATCACCCCATTTATAACCTGATTGTCTTTTACACATGCCCACTAAGTACTTTGACCACATTAATAATACTTAGGCTATATGTTCCATCTTCAAGGCTCCTCTTTTAACTCAAAATAACTTGTTTGATGTAAATATCTTGAATCAGCCTGTTGAGTATTTCCTTCATCTTCTTAGCCTTTGACCTCGTAATTAGACCATCTAAAATGTGCAAAGGGTCTTTGATAGATATCTGCACATTAGTTCCTTAGTTCTCATCATTCCCCATTTCTTAAAAAAGATTCGTCATCAAATCTTCACTTGTGTCAAAGGGAGAAAGCTTAGAAACATTGAATATAGTACTAACATTGAACTCTCATGGGAGATCTAATTTGTAGGCATTATCATTAAATCTCTCTACAACTTGGGGTAGACCATCACCTCTAAGATCCAACTTGCAATGGATTTGAG